>OY804575.1:123922991-124137991 GCA_963680875.1 Bathymodiolus brooksi
ATGAGGTAGATGAGTGATTTTGAATTCATGGGCGTTTTTTCTTTTCCCATCCAACACGTTAAATGAAAAAATCTAACAATTACCAATTCTGGAGATACATCTGTCGACAACATTTGCATACAACTCAAGTTCTGAAAAAATGAAAATAATAGACAATTAATAGTATTTATTGAAGTATATAATTTTATGTTTATAGTCTAACAACAAAAGGTTTAATAATCTAATAAGTCAATTTCTAAAAAGAAAAGTAGAACAAGAGAAACTATGCAAGTTGGGACTTTTTTTTATACACAATGTTTTGCACTTTCTAAATAGATTTTTCTGATGTTTCAAGCCTTAGCGTAGACTTTGGAGTCAATGTAAGGTAGTAGCTTTGGTATTGTTTCCTTAAACCTCCAGCAAGCCAACTGATGGGTTTGAACCTATTCTAAGCATTCAACTATACTTACTACTGTAGAATTACACAAAACATAAATATAATTTTTTTTTGGAGAAAATAATATTGTCAGATTAATTTTAAATGCAAGGGGTATTTCAAATGATCCATTTTATCCAATATATACTCAATGTGTTAGAGGAAATTCTACTCTGTAGAAAGATGAATTTAATATACCAATATATGAGAAATATTTAATACTCTTTGTTTACAATAGAATTTAAAAATTTGGACTCAAATATGAATTTTAGCTCTCAAGCTTCAGCCAGTGTGTTCAGTGCAAAACTAAGACTGAAGTCATAGATTTTTGTTGTGCTTAGTATTGTCCAACACATAGTGTTGTGTTTTTTGTTTTGTTTGTCTTAGTCTTGTGTCTTGTGTACCCAATGTTGCTAGTTTTTCTGGATTGTCCATTCTTGATTGCCCCTTTGGTTTTCTCTAATGTTTATTTATCAAGAAACCCACCCAAGAATCTTAGGAACTTGAGTGAATAATATAACCAGGTAGATGATAATTTTGATATAATCTATCCCCTAATGTAAATGTTCAGCATGCTCAACTAAATTTCTTTATTGATAGAGCTCACAAAAGTAACAAATCCACAGCTAGTAGTGAGTAGTCATTATTCTCACACCTAAGTGACCAATCATTATTCTGTCTCCCTGTCTGCTTACTGCATGTACTACTTAATTAGTTTAGAAACCACTAGTACATACAGTCAAACCTGCTTTAGTGACCACCTCTATTAAGTTACAGTCAAACCTACCTTAGTGACCACCTCTATTAAGTTACAGTCAAACCTACTTTAGTGACCACCTCTATTAAGTTACAGTCAAACCTACTTTAGTGACCACCTCTATTAAGTTACAGTCAAACCTACTTTAGTGACCACCTCTATTAAGTTACAGTCAAACCTACTTTAGTGACCACCTCTATTAAGTTAGTCAAACCTACTTTAGTGACCACCTCTATTAAGTTACAATCAAACCTACTTTAGTGACCACCTCTATTAAGTTACAGTCAAACCTACTTTAGTGACCACCTCTATTAAGTTACAGTCAAACCTACTTTAGTGACCACTTCTATTAAGTTACAGTCAAACCTGCTTTAGTGACCACCTCTATTAAGTTACAGTCAAACTTGCTTTAGTGACCACCTCTATTAAGTTACAGTCAAACCTACTTTAGTGACCACCTCTATTAAGTTACAGTCAAACCTACTTTAGTGACCACCTCTATTAAGTTACAGTCAAACCTACTTTAGTGACCACTTCTATTAAGTTACAGTCAAACCTACTTTAGTGACCACCTCTATTAAGTTACAGTCAAACCTACTTTAGTGACCACCTCTATTAAGTTACAGTCAAACCTACTTTAGTGACCACCTCTATTAAGTTACAGTCAAATCTACTTTAGTGACCACCTCTATTAAGTTACAGTAAAACCTGCTTTAGTGACCACCTCTATTAAGTTAGTCAAACCTACTTTAGTGACCACCTCTATTAAGTTAGTCAAACCTACTTTAGTGACCACCTCTATTAAGTTACAGTCAAACCTGCTTTAGTGACCACCTCTATTAAGTTACAGTCAAACCTACTTTAGTGACCACCTCTATTAAGTTACAGTCAAACCTACTTTAGTGACCACCTCTATTAAGTTACAGTAAAACCTGCTTTAGTGACCACCTCTATTAAGTTTGTCAAACCTGCTTTAGTGACTACCTCTATTAAGTACAGTCAAACCTGCTTTAGTGACCACCTCTATTAAGTTACAGTCAAGCCTGCTTTAGTGACCACCTCTATTAAGTACAGTTAAACCTGCAATAGTGACCACCTCTATTAAGTTACAGTCAAACTTGCTTTAGTGACCACCTCTATTAAGTTACAGTCAAACCTGCTTTAGTGACCACCTCTATTAAGTTACAGTAAAACCTGCTTTAATGACCACCTCTATTAAGTTAGTCAAATCTGCTTTAGTGACCAGCTCTATTAAGCAATAACTTGTATTATGTGAACTTAATTTTTATTTCCCTTCACAGTGCATTTCATATCTATTAAACCTGTATTCAGCGACCACCTGTCTTATGTGACCATATTTCACTGTTCCCTTGGAAGGTCACATAAGACAGGTTTGACTATTATAATATTTTGCTCTAACCTGGCCAAGGCTAAACCCCAGATATCAAGCACTGTATGTAATAACATTATTCATTAGACCATGGAGATGGGGTCAACAAGTACAACAGATAATTATACAAATGTATATATTTTTTCAATAGATGAAACATATGAAAACAATACATTCAACACATTAATTCAACTTCTGAGATAACCAATATTTTGTTTTAATTGAGGAAATTCTGCACATTAATTTGGCATTCACCATAACATATATTGGAGAAAAGATTGACAATCTATAGGCAACACATTCCCTCATTTTAGTATAATGAGACAGGGAGTTAGTTCAAAGAGAGCCATTGATTTAATGTAATAAATTTTGCTACAGTACATTTCATATGGCTAATTGGGAAACAAAAAAATAAATCTGCTTCTGGTGGTAGAACTTCAAAGACCACAAATGGTTTTAAATTGTTTTATATATCAGAAGCTGTCTTATGTATAAAACAGCCTACAAAACCAAACTTCACTGGTTCTAACTGGATTGTACAATAAAATGATTGATTTCTCTTATTCTAACTGAATAAATCAAGATAAAGATGAATCATTAAATTTGTATAGTAAGAACTGTATGGACTTTTATTTTGTATTAAAAGCAAGAATAAATATTATGGAACCAATTACTATTAACAGTAATTTTAACATGACCTCCTTCTTTCGCTTTGTAGACAAACGAGCGATTTATCGATGGTATAATTTCATTCGCACATGCGCCAGTGAATGTGACCGACTATTCCATTGGCAGCATAAATTGTGTGCGACATTTTCCACAAACGTAAATATAAATTACCGTCTTCCAATCAAAGTATACTACCATATTTGTACTCTTTAGACATATCAGAATCGAAATAAATCATGGAAGCCAGAATGTGTTTTGAGTTTTAACATGGGTTGGCTCAGGATGAAATACTAATATCCGCCAATCCATGTTAAAACTTCTAACACATTCTGGCTTCCATGATTTATTTCTTAAATTTATCATGATGCTCAGTTAAAGCTTCATCATTGGGTTGTCAGTAAACAATCAGTTTAAATTTTATTACTGAGTTGTCAGTAAACATTGTAAAGAAAGATCTATAAGTAATTTACTTATATTTAGTTAAAGACCAGTTATCTGTACATGTACATGTGAAAATTCTATGCTAACATGAGTGCCATATTTGAACACTAGTGTTAATTATATAAAAACACAGGGGTTGAGTGTTAAGAAACACATAATCTTATTCTCCATGCCATTCAGACAGGTGATTTCTCATGCAACTGAAGTAAAGTTCCAATTCTTAAAATTGTAAAAAAAAATATAAAAAAAATACTCTTAATCACATGTGTAAATTATAGACAGAAAAGTATGAAAAGAAACTATCATGCCATTATTTGTAAATATGTGATTATCAATCATTCCGATGGTAGTAAAAAATATTTATCTGTCAAGTAACAGACAGACGTCTGCAACTTCAAAACAACTGTGAATCTATTATTTAAAGTATTAAAAAAAAACATGCCAAATGAACACAAAAAGTTTGAAAAAAAAAAAAATAGTGAGATTGAAGAAACTGTAAACCAATTATGGGACCAAACCCACTCTAAATCATACCAGTGCATCATATCCCAGCCTGAGTAACGAATCATATTGCGTTTTAGGAAGCTAAAATAGAAACCATGGCCCATGTTATAACAAATACACCTTTTATATACTGTTCAATTGTATATCATTAAATATGGTTGTCAATATTTCCAACATTTCTAGCAAATTCCAGCTCAGAGAATAGCAATGGAGGCACCTTGGAGAATATCAATAGGAACTACTATCTCCACTGTGGGTACAACCCCTATACAAGGGGCATGTGCTAGGTGTGCAGGATGAATAAAACACCCTTGGGATGAGACAAAAATGAGATCCTCATGTAAGAAGAATGCCATGCCATGGTAAAAACATCTTGCAGCATCTCTTTATTAGCTAGTGTGCTGCATTGCAGGGAAAAATTATCTGACCTTTAAAATTATTTTTCCTGTGACAGTGTAAATTTCTGTCCATAGGCCTATCCCAGTACATCTGAAGAACTGTTTGTTACTTGTACTCATCATGAATATAGCTCAAATACTACTCACGTGATGTTAAACTCAATCAATCAATCAACTATCTTTGGATCATTATTTATTACACTCTAAGACTGTATACATCTTTTAATTATTAAAGTGAGTGAGGCATGTTTACGTTATTTACACACATATTTCTGTACATTAAAGATTAATGTTTGGTCATGGCAAACAGGGGAAAAGGGCTATCTGTTTTGCTTAAT
The DNA here is from genome assembly GCA_963680875.1 of Bathymodiolus brooksi. Taxonomy (NCBI): domain Eukaryota; kingdom Metazoa; phylum Mollusca; class Bivalvia; order Mytilida; family Modiolidae; genus Bathymodiolus; species Bathymodiolus brooksi. The sequence continues at coordinate 123,927,904 of OY804575.1, forward strand.
CAACTCCACATTTTTTAACTCAGATCCCTGAAACATTACAGAATGTTTGCATACATACTGAAGTTGCCCACCTCATATTATAGAAGTATTCCAATAATAATTTCCATGCACCATTATGCATCTCACAATGTAAAGTTGAGAATGCAGCCCAGTTGATTGAACCTTTGATAAATTTTATTATGATTGATTTAATGTTACTGAACATATTTTCAAGATGTAATTTATTAAAGATATTATATATATGCAAATCTTAATTTATTTATATAAACCTAGAAATATCTATATTACAAATAATAAAAGATTTTCTTACAAACAGAAACTTCTAAGTATAACAAATGTGATAATGAAATGACTACCTCTATCTCTCAAGCTATATATGTACCTGATAAACAACTTTCCTCATAAAGTGAGATATATCAGTCATAATACATTTAAAGAGAAAAATACAAAACAAATAAATATTTTCATTTTAATCTGGTTCAAATTTTGCTCATTTCTATTTTTATTTTTTTTTAAAGTATATAATGGACCTTTATTTAGATTTATCATTTTCTACTTCTACTTCTACCAAATAATGACCTACTTCAAGGAAGAAAAAAATCAATTATCTCCCTTGTCATATTTCAATGTATGTGAGTGGACAATATTTGGTTAACTGTTAACCTATGGCAAGTATAAACATTTGTATATCTATAATTTTGTGAATTATTAAAAGTGAAAGAAATGGAACCATTAAGTAATCAGACAATGTGACATTATATATGTATGTACAAATAGGTCAATTTCCAGTCAAATCATAAAACATATCCACATACAATAAAATGCTTAATAAGTTTTTACCTTTCTGATAGAAAATGCTCTGATGGTAATATCTGACTGTTTCTGACATCCCAGATATCTGACACCAATAGGACCAAACTTCTGTTCATTTTCCATGGAATTTGGCCAAAAACAAGGATATTTCTGAAATATAAAACATGTACATGTATATTTTTGAAGTGTAAATCATAATCCAGGTCTATTGCTATATACAGTTAATACAAAAACAACAACATGAAACACAAAGTTGATCATTTTTCTTCTCATTTATCTCACAAACTAAAGAAATGTTTGAATATGATGTTCTAAAATATGGCTTTTGAAAATCATTGTTTCCATATCATTAGCTCAATTTGACTCTCTTTTGAAATAATGTATATTGAAATTTCAATGCAAAAACATTTATTTTTTGGCCTTTCCTGCACTGACATGGCTTATTAGATATATTTATGTTTGACATTTATATTTCCTAAACAATATAGTTTATTGAAACTAAGGTCAATCCCCCTCAGGCACAGGTTATATTCAATTTTAGAATGCTTACTTGCTAGCTCCAAAGGAATTTAATATTATTTGGTTTGCCAGTCTAATGACTATATGAAGCCTGATAGTCATTCCAGAAAAGTGCTGTGTACACAAACTTAGATATCTACATTTTAAATCCACTCACTTGAATAATTACATGACTATATATACATATCAAATGACCTCTGCAGGCCTAAACAGTTCGGAGTTGGGCGAGGAGTCATGTACCGTGTCTAGCTCTTTGCCGTTAAGAGTACATAAGTTGTACATCCAGGTCTCATTTTCGGACACTTTTTTAAGATGGCTGCCGCCCTTTGTTGTATACAAATAGCTGTCATTATCAGCAGAGAAAAAAAAATCCCTTTTATACCTTACTGGGTAGTGGTTGAGTGTTAATTTCATATTCTATGTTATCACTGATCATTACCTGGCTAGGTTAGGATTATTCATCAGAAGCTGAAGTTGCAGATAAAGAAACTTTGCTATATTGTGCAGTATTGAGACGGATGTAATGTTCAAATTTAGTCATCGTAGATGACACTGAACATTTCAGGTTTAAAATTACCTGCTTTAAAATTGAACAGACTATATTTAATGAAAATAATACATTTTATGATTTTATTTGTCACATTAAAGGCATACAGGCTGTCAGAATTGATTTTTTTTTTATATTAAAAGTTGCCAATATTTAATGTTTTATACTAATTGCAGTTGAAATTTTTCATAATATCATACGTAAATAGTCTAGAACGAAGGAAATACGTCGCTGTTTTATTTTCTTGAATCCAGTGAAGAATCCAATGTTTACCCGCGCAATATTCAATACGACCTGACAGTGAACTCAATTGGGAAAGCGTTTGCGCATGTGCGAAATTGTTTGTTGATGAAGAAAGCACATGGCACAAATCGAATCATGGAAGAACGAAAACATTGACGGATTCTATACGAAAATGACGCAAAAAGGAGGATTCGGCAAGCTTTGTGTAAAAATTAAAAAAAGATGTTATACCGACCTATTCCATTTTTCAACACGCAAACATAATTTAGCATCTTTTTTCGGCCGAATCGTATTTTGACAGTAGAATTGCATCGTAGTTTTTTAAAAAAAATTGTTTTTTTCAGGAGAAAACGCTAGGTGATATCTCTTTTAAATTAGAGACTAAAATAATGAACTTCATTGTCAATAATATGCAATACAATTTGTTTACAATATTGCCTTTATTGGGCCCCTTTGCAGAGTTTGGGTTTGTTTTTATTGATTTCATCACGTATTTCCGATTTTAAGTGTGATTCTTACTAAATACCATTATATAATATTAACTGATTACCCCGGGATCCAATTTCATATATATATATATTTCTTAAATTATATTAATTCTAATGAATTTACATGCAACATGCTTCCTGGTTATTTATAGCAGTTATCAGTATTCGGCAAACTTCGGAAAAGCAGCCGACTTATAATTAGGTTGTGTTAGTGGCGATTTTACCATTGAACAGACATTCGAATTCTTTTCACTAATTATGACATTATAACATATTTTATAAACCTGGCTTCTTGTTCAGAACATTTTATTAGTATAAAACATTGAATATTGGCAACTTTTAATATAAACAAAAAAATTCAATTCTGACAGCCTTTAAAAGAAACATACTTATTTTTTTTTTACAAAGGTATTTTCCCTGTATCAATGTTAGATTTACAGTAACATAATATACAGACAAACCAATTATTGTTTGTCATATTAGAAAGAATATATATATAAATAGCTGTGGATATTATTTTTTTAAATATTTTCCTGCATCAATGTTCAATTCAAAGGAACATAATACAAAGTAAAACCCGCCATGTTGAATAAACATCCAACAACGGGAAATATAAATACTGTGAAAGTACTTTTCTTCGTGGGCATCAATTTTCATGGTTTGGTTAAAAATTACAAGTTCGTGGATTCATAAATTCGTGGATTTTGTGTTTGTACCCAAAATAAAATTTGTGGATTTTATATTTTCAACATAATATATAAGTTTCATTGGGTAGCAAATCTTCGAGAAAGCTTCAATACATTAGACAGATGAGCCGTATAATTATGTAATAGGAAGTGGAACGTGGATATTAAAGTGTTCATTTTGACAGTTGTAGAAAATTCCGGCATTTGTTAAATTTAGCAGATTTAGTTTTATCGAATTTCAAAGTAAAAAATATTTCTACTAAAATTACTCTATTAGCACGTACACTAGCAATTTTCTTTAATATATATTAAATTCATTTTTATGTCTTACAAATATTTACTCTCCATTTTATCTACAATTTGTGTTTATCACAACTAAAAAAAGAACAACAAAGTTTTTTCTCAATCGTTGGCGTGTCACAAGATTAATCCTGTCCCCGGGGCAAATGTACAGTTAACTTATGGATAATTGATCATTAATTGTTTAAAGAAAGGTGATAAAATATGTTTATTGAAGTAAGGGTGTTAATACTTTAATAGAAAAATGTTTATACAACACTTAGAAGCGTGTCACCGTCATTGTATGGTTTGAAAGTAAATTTGATTTCTATAACCAGAAGTTGTTAAAATCTTTTCACATTTTAACCTTTCTGTCATTTTTACGCATGCATTCAAAATCAAATAATTCACAAACATGTTCACATGGATTATAACCCATTAAAAGGAATGCTTGTACTTATTTCGTCATTAAAATTGTCAATTGTACCCTATGTAGCTGATCCAGAAACTCAAGGACAGCATTTGCCAATATATCGATGTCGAGCATCTTCCCAAGTTTCATTGTTTGTTGGATTCTTAATTTCGTGGATCAGCCTACCCACGAAAATTGGTACCCCACGAATAAAAGTGATTTCACAGTAGTCCTATTTTACTTCCTTCACAAAAGACTTCCTAACTCCGAACTCCCGCATTGACCAGTGATCAATCGATTATACCATTTCAAACAAATGAATTTTTTCTTTGGCAAACATGTTCTAAAATATGTTATGAAGAGTTTGAAGATATGCTATGAAGAGTTTGAAGATACCAAAGGGTCAATCATAATCCGTATATCGAAGAATGGCTAAAAGAAAAAGTACACAATGACAAACAACAATCTACAAAACATACATATAAAACTAAAGATTGAGTAACACGAACCCCACTAAAAACCGGGGGTGACCTCAGGTACTCCGGAAGGGTAAGCAGTTCCTGCTCCATTAGTGACACCCGTCGTGTTAATCTGTACTTACCCTAGAACATTTTTGCTGAGTCCCTGCTCCACTAGAGACACCCGTCATGTTAATCTGTACTTACCCTAGAACATTTTTGCTGAGTCCCTGCTCCACTAGTGACACCCGTCGTGTTAGTCTGTACTTACCCTAGAAAATTTTTGTTCATTCAACACAACAAGGGAGGTAATCTTGTAATCATAAATCAGTCTCCAAATATCATTTACTGTATGTTGCATAGGCCATTGTGTTATTAGAAAATTGTTCTCTTGGTAATAACCCTGAAAAACAACAGTAAAACCATTCAGAGATTGTGCTGATGAAGGAACAAGAAATGTATGGGTCTCTGGTGCAGCATGCCCCTTCAATACATCATAGGCCCTTAATTTGTAGAAGATTGGATTTCTTAATTTCAACTTTGGACAAAATTATACATTTACATTTCTAGTTCTTAAAAATTTATACATTTACATTTCTAGTTCTTAAAAATTTATACATTTACATTTCTAGTTCTTAAAAATTTATACATTTACATTTCTAGTTCTTAAAAATTCTAATTTTTTTTTTATTGTTTCTATTACAGTCTATTTAAAATTTGGACCTCAGGACTCAAGACCTATAGACCCTAAGACCTCAGGGCTCAAGACCTATAGACCCTAAGACTTACATTGGTTTAAATCTCAATCTGAATATAACAATGATGCTGAACAGAAATATGCAGCATTTCACTGTTTGTTCTCAAGAGGAAAATATTGAAAGACTTACTTAATTCCCCCTTTTTGCCTTATAGATGAATATTGCTGTATTGTTGTTGTTGCTTAATTGTTTTATATATAGCAACATTAAATGAAGAAGATTAATAAACTAAAAGAGTAGCTGTCTGACTTACATCTACAAATACTGCATTGATAAAGTCTGTACCATTATCTCCTGATTCTGCAGTTAACAAATATGGTCTCGCTCGCTCAGCTACAACATACAATAAATTAGTCACAAATAAGCTCTCCCTTTCACAGCTACTACAATAATCATGATACAGTGAAATCTGTCGTAAAGGAACCCTGAATAAAGAGAAATCCAGTATATACCCAACTTTTACCCTAATAACCCAAACACCTGTCTATTCTGAACACAAAAGTTGGTCCCAAGGTAGTTCAGTTTAGAAAGACTTCACTGTAATAGGTAAATATGATTTAAACAACCAATATTTGCTCTGGAACACCTGGACACAGAAATAGGGCCTAGTTTCTTCACTGCAAGGCATAACCCTTCTTAGAGGTGCATCTGTAAGTTTAGTGGGAAGACTCAAATATACAAACAAGATGTTTATGACTGCTTCATATATAGAGAATGCCACACTACTTGCATGTAAAAGACAACTTGCAGCAGCTTCTACTGGGTAACAGTTTCTTAGTAATGGTTGTTGATGGTCCATTACAAGGTTTATTATTCTAACCCTATCTATCATCTACCCTATTCCTTATGACAATCAAAACATAAATGCATAGATCCATCATGGCATCATATTTTACTTAAATGATTTATTGCTTGTAAAATTTGTTCTCATTGTGAATATTTCTGAAACACAGCTGGCCTTATGTTAAACAACATTCAATAAATCAATCTTTCTCAGGTTAATATAAAATAAAACAAACAAGGCCATGTTTGCTTAGGAAAGTACAAATTAAAATAACAAACAATGTGCAGATAAATACAAAATGAAACAAAAAATACTCTTTACATGTTCAGATTCAATATTACTGGTCCATGAAACATCGTTTCCTACATTTTATGAAATATTTATGGAAGAACAAGCACTCCATTGATGTGCTGATTTAATTTAATAATGTAGTGCTATACAAAACCATTATTTATTCATTAGATAGATCATTCTGCCAAATAGGCAATAATGTTCTAATGAACACAAGCAAAATGTAATCAAATTTACGGCCATTTATGATGTTTATCATTGCATCATTTTTGAAGTTAAAACCTTTGAACCGTAATGAGAGCGGGAGGTTTGGCGCCTTAAAATCTGATTCAACCCACCATTTCTTTAGAAATGCCTGTACCAAGTCAGGGTCATTACGGTTTTCACAGTTTTCCGGTTGTTGACTGATTTTGTCTGTTTATATAATTATGAGTTTTTACTTTCCCTTTGTAAGATTGTTCGGAGTTCGGTAATTTTGTTATTACCTTTAATTAATGTTTACATGTACAGTGAAAGCTCTCTAAACTGAACCCTCAATCCTGCATAATACGAACATTTAATAAAGGTCAAATGTAGGAAATCTTGGTTAATATAACCTGTATAAACACCTGTCCAATCTGAACAAAACTTTGTTCCCAATGAGGTTTGGTTTAGACAAGTTTCACTTAATGTAGTGGTAATTATAATATCAAGTCTATTTTTGTTTTTCAATACCCTAAGGTGTTCAAGTGCAAAAAAAGATAGTCATAAAACATGAAGCGTGAGAGATTATCACTTTCAATACCTAAAGATTGATATCATCTCCACAGAAAGCATTATAATCTTCCATCATAATAATAACATGCAGATGTTTAATCATCAATGGTGCTTAAATTAGCAATCAAATAATTCTATATTAATGGTCTGATGTAAAACATATAGTAATCCTATGAGAAAAAAACCCATCAATAATTGATACTCACGAGGAAGTAACATAATGTCACGACTTTTATTTCTGTTTTCTGACCTATGACCCCCGGCACAATCGCCTATGCTTAACTTTGGCACTAAAGTACGAATAGTCTGCAAAAAATAAAATGGGTTAATTATTTTGTGGTTGGAACATTTTTTTTTCTTCATTTATCAGCAGTATTTTCTTACTTACAGAAAAAACTGCTACAAATCAAATTCAACATTTAAGAAATGTCATAATATTGTACTATATATAGACATATAAAGCATTTTCAACTAGATCAAATTCCTTTACCTTTTAACATTTCAGTCTTTTTCTCACAAAACACGAGCAATTTGAACCGAACTTCACAGATACAGCATAAATGTTACTTGGGTGGTCCTCATCATATGATTTTCGTTACATTTGGAATTTCAGCATTAGGGGACATCAGTAATTGGATTTATATCTACCTGTCTAATCAGTACCATTCACCACTGTAGCTTATAAATATAATTCTGGGTGCATGATGCATGAGGTGAACTTGATATAGCATGCATGATAGGATAAAATTTGTCAGTGATGTGGAGCAGGTCGATAATTTTCTCTGTGTATACTGATTTGCATCACAAGTAAAATACATGTATACTATAATGTAACTGAAATATTATTGAAAGTGGTGTTAAACACCAATAACAATAACTTATGTCGTCATTATAATCCATTTAACATTTTCATAATATAAATAGAATGTACCTTATACAATCAGTGTCTATTACTACTAACGTTGTGAGTTTGAATCCCGTTCATGGCAAGGTGCACTCGATACAACATTATGTGATAGTTTGTAAGTGACTTGCGGCAGGTCAGTGGTTTTCTCCACCAATAAAACTGACCGCCACGATATAACTGAAATATTATTGAAAGTGGCGTTAAACATCACAACCCTAACCTCTTTTTCTATGTCACAAAGGGGCATAACTACACCATTTGCAAACAAAAATATTTCGAATCTTAACCGAGATAGCATAGATACAAAATTTATGTATAAGCTGAATTAGAATCTATTGAATGAAAAGGCAAGGATATTTTGGCCATTTGTTTCGGTACATCCCTTTTCCGCAAATCGATACCCCTTTTCCGAAATTATTGTTTCCCTTTTCCGAAAATTATTTTATCCTTTTTCCCGTAAATTTTTAAATGTCCTTTTTCCGGAAAAATACCTCTTCCGTTAGCCAGGATAATTCCTGTTGCTCTCACAGGTACTTGTGGACAGGACCCTGTGTTGCTCCCCCTTTTTTTTTTCTTTTTTTTTTGAACATCGACTTTTTTTTCATATAAACAACATTTTGCAACTTTCTATGTATCATATAGTGATACATAGAAAGTTGCAAAATGTTGTTTATATGAAATTAATGTCGATGTTCAACAACAAAAAAAAAAAAAAAAAAAGGGGGAGGGGGGGGGGGCAACATCTTAACAAAAACAAAAAAAACAGCAACATAGGGTCCAGTCCACAAGTACCTGTGGTTGCTCTGTATTTTTCTCCACCAACACTCTCCAAGATGGAAAGTACAACACCGAATATTTGTTGATGGAAAAAGTTTGTTTATAACATTATAGCCTTCTGGAAATCAAGATGAAGGGCTGTCGGAAGTAGGTCCAAATTCTTGCTCTTGCAATAGTCTATTATGAAGGACCACATTGCTGTATAGCACATCTCCGTCTTTGATGGCAGAAGACAAAATACCAGAGGCACATAATTTCCATTTTTTAAACCATGTATTGTGTACAGTTGACAGAAATAGTGAGGGCAGCACTTAACTGTTCCATCTATAAACAATTCATCCATTACTCTGCACATACACTGTGAGTTTTGAGCTTGTCAGTGTTGAGAAAATGATAATTCCAGAATCTCTGTCATTAGAAATAACAAAATTTTCTAACTAATTTGTTTTTGTGTCCAAAATTTCAACAGCATCATGAACATCATCTTTACTTTTTGGCAGTGCTGGAAAATGTTTATGCCTTTCTCTATAAATGGCTTTAGACGCATTTGTCACATCAAGTTGAAGCAAGTTATTTTCTGTGGAAGTTTGCAGTGCTGATCGAATCAAAGTAGACGGTCTTTTAGATATGTCTCCAGATGCTTTTCGTACACGTACCCGAAGGACTTGGGCTTCAGATTTTCATTCGTCTGACTCCATGTTACAGGTATGGTCATTTTTGGTTTTAACAACTTCTTGCAAGATTTAGATTTGATGCACCGGTACACAACATCTCCACTTTTCAAAACATTCATTTTATGGTAAATATATCCATCCACAATTATAGCTGAATTTCCCCTATTTGTTTCAGTGTGTGTTAGCTCCATGACTGTTGACCAGTAACTGATTTGTTTTAATGAAAACCAAATATCCAAATATCTGTGAGCGAAAACTCACTTTATATCTTAGTGTATGCGATCTTGTACATGCAAATTTACCTCTGACTTACCTGTATTATACCTGTCGTACCTGTATTTAACATCAATTAAAATTTTCGGAAAAGGGGTAAAGAAAATTTGCGGAAAAGACCTATTAGCAATTTTTTTAATTTTCGTAAATGTTCTACGCCCATTTGTTTACATCTTGAAGTCATAATTCAATCACTCCTTGCAAAAACAAAATAATTATGAAATTGCTACAATTAGGAGAGAATAACTAATTTGTTAATTAACAATTATAACAACAAAGTGTGGATTGGAATAATTAACTTAATAAAAATATTAGTTGTAAACAATTTAATTAGCTTGTTTTGGGCTGTTTGATTTAATGCTAGATAAGAACAATAACATGTTTACTATTCCCTTTATATCGTTAATTAAATATATACCGATAATGAAGTATAAAACCGATTCACCGTGTGTACATTGACTCCACCCCTACATTTACAAATTATTTATTAATACATTGAGTTTCTTTAACTCGTATTCAATCATCTTTTTTAAGTAGATCGTATTATGAAGTCGTCATTTTTAAATTGCATCATTTTAACTAAATAATTGGTCATTGGAATATGCAAGTAACCTGTTATGAAAAAAACAAACTGATTTGCTATCCTGAAATTAAACCCATTAATAGATAAAAATTGCTGGAAATAGCTTTAGAATGAATATAATGATAGGAAGTCTACAATCTGGCATATTCTTGGTGGCTAAATAGGTGCAAAAAGAGGAATGACTCTTGGACAATAGTATAAAAATGTTATATTGGGGAGTTCACAATTTCACTTATTTCTATGTGATCAGGCCTTTCACTAATAAGGGGCGGTACTTTTACCCGTCTAAAATGGTCTTTGGTACTTCCTGATTTTAAAGAGTGTTGTAAAAGATATCATGAAAATTGTTCAAATTTGAATAAAAAGTACCACCTGTAAATAATGAAGTACTGGTAGACTTGAAACATATTGAAAGCCCTGTGTGATGGAGGTGAGGAATTATAGACAATGCTTAAGCTTGTGGACATTAAATATCAAACATTTGAGGATCAAAAATTAAATCGATAAACTTTGAGACAGAAGTGTTAAGGATTCCCCCTTGTGTTTACACTTTAATTTTATTATACAAGATTCCCACCTTGTTCTTATACTTTAATTTTATACACAATTTTGAGGCCAGTAAACTAAATATTAACAAGAGGAGTGGTTGTTGTTGTCATGTTGATAATGTTTGCCATTACTGTTAAAACCTCTCATTTTAACTTAATAATATTTATTAACTTTCAGCATATCTGATAAAGGTTATTCCAGAAAAGTACGGGAAACTAAATTAGATATCTACGTCTTTATAGATCACACTTTATTTCCAAGGAGTGGTTTGTGTTGTTATGGTGATGTTGTTGACCATTACTGTATAAATCTCTCATTTTAAATTACTAATATTTATATTATACAGATGAACTTTCCACTCTTTTGACTTTCAGCATACCCAATGAAAGTTTTCCAGAAATACATTGTGCGCTAAATTATTAGATATCTATGATTTTATTGATAATATATTTGGCAGTTTTGTCTGAAAATTAATTTACGACAGACCAGTCAGGAGAAATATAGTGTATGCAAAAACTAACTTGAGGGTTAGGCTTCGGTTTATGGTGCATAACACCACTTTCAACAATATTTAAGTAAAATAACTTGAAATTAAAAACAGATTAAGTAAGCTGTATTTTAATAATATGTCATCTTATATTATTATTTCTTATAATAAATAACCTATAACAAACCTGGAATTCCTTTTCAAATCCTGCCATTTTTGTTTTAGGATTTTCTGTGGACAGACATTGAGCTATCATTGGTACTTCTGATTCAGTCATCACAGTGGTACCACACTGTATGTGCATAGAAATAGATTCATATATAAGGCGATACTGGAACTGAAATCAAATATAGATTCTTCCATTACGATGTCGTAAAACTTAATCAGATATCCTACATTAATCAAGCTTTATCGTTAGATAAGGAAAATATTCCTGGAAGATCCAAACCTTAAAATATTTATTATCAGCATTCATTGTGCATCAATTATAGGATCATGATACAAGTCAATTATACAAAATCAGGCTTTCACCCTCCAAGGTATTACTTCCACATACTAGTATCAGAACTGAAAATCAGATCAAGGTTTAATACTGAAACTGAAATAAATAGGATTATGTACATTTTAATGAAATCTACCTGACACAGCTTATTTATCTGCATACAATTAAAAATGAAGAATTATTAAATTTAAAATCCCTGGAAAATGTTGCTCAAGGTATTTTTCATCCCTTTCAGTAATCAATTCCCTTTGCTGGGAAGTGTTAAAAAAACCTAGTCAGTTAAAGTGTAAGTACATCTTTAGAAATCACCTAAACTCACAATAATAGCTATTGGATCAAACTCATAACAATCCACATGTACTGAAACTCACAATAGCCATAGATTCAAACTGGCCATGCTATTCATGAGCAAAAACCCACAAATGGACTCCAAGCTCACAAAAATAGCTATGGATTCAAACTCACAAAAATGGTGATGGGCTCAAATTCACCAAAATAGCCCTGTGCATACACATTCACAAAAAGATCCATAGCTCCAAACCCATAATAACCATGATTACAAACTTACATGCACTTGTAAAAATCCTATACATCAGAAAACTAAATCTAAAGGATCAAATGTTTTCTGTAAACAATTTTTTACAAACAAATTAAAGAACTTACCAAAGAACGCACCATATTTTTTCTGAATTTGCGTAGATGTAGAATAGTGCTATAAACATCAACATAGCTATCAGTTTGAAGTTGTTTTAAACAATAGTCTATGGCTATAAATACAGCTGTTTTACCACCACCACATCTATAAATAGAACAAGATACTTGTATAGTCTACGGTTATAAATACAGCTGTTTTACCACCACCACATCTATAAATAGAACAAGATACTTGTATAGTCTATGGCTATCAATACAGCTGTTTTACCCCCACCACATCTATAAATAGAGCAAGATACTTGTATAGTCTATGGCTATAAATACAGCTGTTTTACCCCCACCACATTTATTTATAGAACAGGATACTTGTATTTTATTGCTACAATTTTCAATAAGGATTAAGGGTTATGGTGTTTAATGCCACTTTCAACAATATTTCATATATCGTGTAATTTTCAATAAGGATTATGGGTTATGGTGTTTAACGCCACTTTCAACAATATTTCATATATCTGTGGCAGTCAGTTTTATTTTAAGTCTAGTAATTGTAAGCTACCCGTTGTTCAAATGTATGTTGTATAAGAATGTTGACAACTCTATCAGTTAGTTCATTTGCATATTTTCACATTTTGCAATAGTACGTAAATTTCAAGATTTTTAGATACTATTTCAACACTGAAACTACTACAAGTATGTCATGGCATTCAGTAAGTTTTCATTACAATGGAAACAAATTGTTCTTTAATCAACGACTACCGATAATCATTTCTTTAACAATTCAGACAAACATTTTCAATAAGACTGTGGAAAAGTCTTTTCCCCGACATAAAATAACTGTATTGTGAGAATTTCTCTAGCAGAATTTGTTGTCAACAAATTAAATAGACATTAAATAGCACACTTCCTTGAAATCTAGACAACCTTAGTCTTCTTAATAGACATCATGTTCTATATTTGGCAAAAAGCAATTAAAAGGAAACAAACATTTCCAAGACATTGATAAACAGAAATATTTTAGTGACTTTGTTTATCTTAACTAATTTCTTAGTGATTTGCAATAGATGAAAAGACTAACAAAAACAAGGGCTAAAATCAAATCTATCCATCATCACAATCTCTGTCAATAAACGGGAAATAAAAAAAAGATTTTCATCAAAAGATGAATACATACTATACTGTCTGGCAATATCACTCTCTAGAGAAAGAAGGTTCATTAATAATAGAAAATCTATTCATCAACTTACTGCTTTGTTTCTAGACTCAGTTATATTCCTGGCAAAATGACTAACGAATTCTGATCTTAATTAAACAGCAGGTACATTTTCACCCAGAATTATACCAATCAGTTTTGAGGGTTACACAAGGTCATCCCTATGATAAGAAAATAATTACCTTGTGTAACATTAATTCTCTTACTCTTAGCATGGTAAATCTTTGTAACATTAATTCTCTTACTCTTAGCATAGTAAATCTTTGTAACATTAATTCTCTTACTCTTAGCATAGTAAATCTTTGTAACATTAATTCTCTTACTCTTAGCATGGTAAATCTTTGTAACATTTTTAATCACCATTGTGGTTAAATGTCTGGATGAGAATTCCTACAAATTTCCTTTCGACAGTCATTAATGGCGGAAATTCACAATTTGTGCAAGCTTGAATCTCCACATGATAATGATGATGATTCATGTCACTTTCAATAGTATTTCCAAAACTGGTTCTAAAGAGTTTTTGTTGTTGTTTTTTTCACTAATCCAATATAAAAGAAACTTTGGACCCTAAGAACTCGACCTAGTATACCTTAAGTCCTTTCAGTTGTACAAAGTTGAATCTCAATCTCACAAGATACATAAGTCAAATTACAATTACATTTCCATAGCTAGTTCTTAAGAATACAACTTTTTCAATTGCAGCCTATGTTAAAGTTTGACGCCAAGGATTCAGACCTCATACACCCTGGGGGTTTCATTGGTAAAAGTTGGAATCTTCAATCACCATGATGATTCCTACAATCTGTAATTGCATTTCCATTACTGGTTCTCAGGAAAATAATATTATAAATTTTCCTAAGTACAGCCTATGAAAAACTTTGAAACCTCAGTCCTCAGACACCACCTTCTCTGAGACCTTCCCATCACTATGATGCTGCACAACAAATAGTGTAGTACTTCTATTGGTGGTTATTGAGACGAAAATTGTTCAACTATCTACTACATTTTAGGCCTTCTACTAGCTACTCCTCAGAGAAGACGAACTTCATTTGTGCAAATCCATTCCCTTAGTTTCTAAGGATGACTTCGGGCCAGCTTAGTTCCATTAAATGATTTGGTCGAGACATTTTGCAGAAGAAGATTAAAATGTTAAATACCGTATAACCGGTAATTTCTGCGGTTTTGGTCTAGAAAGATGACATTTAATTTTTGCAGATTTTTATTTCTGCAGATTGAAAATCTCGGCACCGAAAAAAAAATTGTTTGTATTACAGGAAGCAACAACTGAAGCGATGTTGCGATAAACAACTGGTGCACATTACAGTGATCATTAGAAGTAAAAACATATTTAGCTCTTTAGAAAGTTTTTAAATGTTACAGCTTCTGAATACGCATTTGGTTAACTTCAAATTTGTCTTAAGAAACAATTTTTTCACTGTTTTCGCGATTTATTTTGTTGACAGGAAATACGAAGTCAACAGTTGGATCGATATCGGTATAAACTTTGATATATTTCGGATGTATATTTTTAATGTCGAATTTTCATACTTTATCATATAACAATGTTTTTAAAAAAAATTATGATTAGAAGCAATTGTATTCAATTCTTTTAGTATAATGTAGACATAAAAACTTGAGTTAACCGGAATTCTACTACCAGTACATTTCTATTTGTTTGGTCTTTAGATGAATCCTGCGATCACGCAGTTTGATATTATTCAAGCTACTACAACAATTAAAAAAAAATATCTAATGTTAATTTATGAAATAACAATTTTAAATAGCTTTAATAAACTTTATTATGATTGTAAATATTTAATCAGGTGATTGTTTCAATTATATTGTCGGTGTCAGCTTGGTACAATCATATTTCTTGATCTGGAGTAATTGTAATTAACAGGTAAAAATCATCATGCTACAGCTAAATATCCTTTAATTGTTGTGTAAACATTAAGATAGTACCAGGTTTTGTTTATCTGGATATAGCAATTACGACTAATTAAATATTTGAAACTTACGGCGGAATCAGAGTTAGAGTTTGAAAACGTATTTTGTACGGGACATTAAACATTTATTTTACATAATATTCTGCGATTTTAATTTCTGCGGTCCGGAGTTGACCGCAGAATACAGCAGAAATTAGATTGCCACAGAAATTACCGGTTATACGGTAGTTAATGATTACTGATGACAAGGGACAACAGAAGCAAAATTATACTAAAAGTTCACTTTGCCTTTGGTCAAATGCTACAAAAACAGGAAAAATCAAATGAAGAACAGGATGCACATGCAGTCATTGGAGAATAAGAGAATATAGAATAAAAATCTGAACTGGAAAGAAATAGAAATAAAAAGTTATGAAATACATTAAAGTAAATAACAGTACATTTTGATATAAATATGGTAATACCTGCAGTGTACAAGAATAGGTCCAGCAGTGGCTGTCACATGATTATTTACACGACGACAAACATTTAAAATAAACCCTGGATCTGTAGCTTCATCATTAAAACCAACCATTTCAAAATGTTTTACTTTACGCTCTTCTGATGATCCTTCCTGAAAAAGAATAAAAATTGTACTTAATAAATGCTTGAGAGATGATATTGGCCATAAGAAATGGGATTCTTAGTACAGTAAAACCTGTCTATACTGATTCTACTTGGGACGAAATGTTGTGTTCAGTATAGACAGGTGTTCCATTTATACATGTTAAATTACTGTGTTATCAAAGATTTCCCATATTGGGAATTTATGCATAGTTTGGTTTGTACAGGATTATGATTTATTCAACGTTTGGTTTACACAGGTTTGTAGTTTTAGTATTTTGTATGCATTGTATAAAATATAGTTTTCTGTGGAGAAGCACAGTTTTGCTTACACAATCATTTCTTAATTTGTTATTTATGCCCATCATCTAGATTCCAATTTTAATATGCGAGCGTCAGCGAGTTCTTTATGGTATAAAATGTGTACTTAAGATTTTTTGGCTGCACATACCTATGAATAAAAAAAATTCTGCGCATTGTAAACACGTTCCGTGTAACACACTAACACACTCAACTAATGAAGATCTTCTTAACATAAAGTGCAAAGGTGATCCCAAGTCTAGTACCCTCTATCGTACGTCCGATACCACTGAAACCCGGAACCCGTGTGAAATAAAAGTCATTTTGTTAGCTTGTTTTACTTATATTAATAATTTTAAATTTATTAAATCTCTTCTGACATACTGACAAGAATTTTTGTTTCTACGCGGAAGTTAACTTTTGAGATTTTGTAAGGAATGAGTTCGATTGAATGAGACTAGATTCGGCCCTAAAAAAAGTCTTTCCCCGATATATCTCGGCCCAAACAATCTTGACACTTTTTGATGCACTGGATGAGCATGAAATTGCCAGATAATTTTCAGATTCACAAGCATTCATGGCCATGCCCGTTTCATATTAATAGCTTACTGTGGAGGACAAAGAATGAACAGAATCACACTGCCTTGTGGTGGGTTAATGTTTTTGGGGGAAGGGGGTTGAAAGGGACCTAGATATTGACAGATTAATGGTGAATTCTGACTGGCCACCCATTGTTCATCCAACTAACAGTTGGGTCAAAATTCAACATAACTACACTAATAATTACATTTGTTGTTGTAATGTTCTCATACTAGTGGTAGGGGCCGTCGTGGTAGTGATCGTATGGTAGTTGGATTTACAACTACCAATGCAATCAGTGCCTATCACCACTAAAGTTGTGAGTTCAGACCTCGTTTATGGCGAGGTGTACTAGATACAACAATATGTGATAATGTTTGTCAATTACTTGGGACAGGAGGATGGTTTTCTCCGATACTCCGGTTTCCTTTACCAATAAAACTGACCACCACGATAAAATAGCAAAAATAATTTTATAGAAACATATAAATTGTTTGAAAAGACTTGTTATTTTCAATTTACATACTTTTAATTATTAAGTGATTTATATTCTTATTTTTTGAGTTGAAAACAAATCTTTAAGGAAAAAATCAAAACAATCAAAAATAAAGTGTATCTTTAATGCATGCCTTCTTTATGGTTAGTCTGACTGTTCAGTTTGTAGTTATCACATTGTGAACAAAAAATGTACCTGTCTATTAGAAATGACAATAAAAATACCAGCATGCAGGTCACGTTTATGACATGTAATTGTATTTTCACCTATTACAGATAGATTAATTCATATTCTACCTGGTGAAGTAAATTAATTACACTCGCTTAATTGATATGAACTAATTTACTCTGTTCAGATATAGGTATACAATGTACCTGTAGAATTTGAATTAGTATACCTTGTTCAGGTAAATATGTAATTAAGATAAGACTTTCCTAGATTATAAGCTTATTATGTTTGTAGCATGAAGTATATACCATTAGTGCTTAATATTTATGCATATTTAACATACAAAAAACTTATAGTAATTTAAATCTAGGTAAAAATACAATTCTTCTATCCTTAAACTACAATACAGTGGAACCTGTCTAATCCGACACACCAAGGGACAAAGGAAATGTGTCGGATTGTACAGGATGTCGGAAAACTCTGGGTTTCTTTTTAGTTAATAGAAATTTATACAAATTGAACAAGAGAAGAAATTGTGTATGTTTGATTATGTAGGATGGTTTAAATAATTGGAACTACAATATAAAGGAATTAAATGTAGATGAAAATACATTTAATATTTAATTTATACACAATTAATATATTTGAACAATTTCATAATCTGATAAAATATTGTGGGTTGTAGTCATGTCCTTTACAAAGAAAGTGAAAACAGTTATCTGTAAAATTGTAATTATTATATTCTTGGTAAAATTACTTTAACCCCTATTAATGAGTCTCTAATCACCTGCCAATCAATAAATTCAAATCATAATTTATTGGTTATTGGTGTACACAAGCCTAGAACAATTTCATATTCTATCTGATAATGGTTGTAGCCATATCCTTTACAAAGAAATTGAAACCAGTTAACAGTAAAAATTTAATTATTACATGTATATTCTTTGTAAACTTCCTTTTAACCTTTACTAATGAGCCTCTAATTACTTGCTAATCAATTAGTTAAAATCACAATTTATTTGTGAGCTATGTCTGTCAATTTGTCAATGGTTTATATTTAATGATACACATGGAAGGGTGGTAATTTATTAATGAGCAGATCAAAGGGTCGGATAAGACAGGATTTATTAAGTGTAAATAATAACACTGGGAACGAAAAACAGTGTTGGATGTTGGAAGTGACAGGTGTCGGAATACTCAAGGTTTTTTAACAAAGAATGTAAAAGAAATATTTTGGGACCTGGAATTCTTGTCGGAAGTCACAGGATGTCGGAAAACTCAGGTGTCGGATTGCACAGGTTCCACTGTATATATTTTTTTAATTTCTACAGAAAAATAATAAGGTTAGAGGTATACTCATGAGAATTTTAACTTTAAGTCCAGATGAATTAAAACTGGTTCAGACATTCTATTATGTGTCCAAAGAAATGGTTTGGATGCTGATATGTTGCCCAACTTTGTCTTTCTGTGTTGTAAAATTTGCACTGGACAGGTGGGTGAATGCAATCTTTTGTAAGTTTTATTGGTGTGTGACAGAAATACGTTTTATATGAAGTGTGGTAGTGCTTCATATTAAAAAACATGTACTTCTGTCAATGCTCTTACAACCCTATGAAATGATTGATTTGATTTGATTTGATTTGATTTATTGTGCTTAACGCTACTTTCAGCTATATCATGGCGACCAGTTTTAGTGGTAGAGGAAGCCGGAGTACTCGGAGAGAACCACCGACCATGGGCAAGCAACTGGTATAGTCTGTTTGACTTCTATAAATCTTCAGAAAAAAATTCTTAAAAATCCAGTTTTCAAATCAACATTTATTTTTCTAGATGTATATTAATATATGATATATATGAACTCTGACAATTAATTACAAAATTGTTGGTCCATTAGATCTTTATGTTAATTATATTTTCTGAAGATTAAAAATCTGGTAGGAGTGAGTACAAATAACAGATTGTACCATGTGACATATGACATTCAAATATTAAAGGACATCAATAACAATTGACTATCACTTTAATGGTCCGTTAATGAGCAGCCTTTTAATATTTAAATGTCCTATTTCACATGGTACAATGAAATATACATTGAAAGCACATGTCTGTTATTTTGTTTTGATGGTTGGGCTATTTGTACTCACTCCATGCAGATTTTTACACTTCAGAAAATATAATTACCATATAGAGACCTAATCGGTAACTTTTTTAATAATGGACCAAAATTTTTGAAATTAATTGTCAGAGTTCGTATAGAGCAACGTCGGAAATTTTCGTCCGGAGGCAGTTTTCGTCCACTTTTTATTATCGCAGGATTTTTAAACATATTAAGCAAAGTTTCCGGTAAATGTGCACGAGCGCGTATGCAGTTGGCAGCAAGGTACGTAAAGATGAAGTCTTGGTAATTTGTAATCCTTATACAAAAAGTTAGCAGCATATGAACATTGATGTTTTTTTCGCCACGCGATAATGGCGTCTTACGATACATGTTCAAAAAGATACCCCCATTTCTCAACAGTCATTCGCTCATTTGATAAGTTCATTCACGCCAAACCACACAGGGTTCATCGATAGTATCCAACAGAATAAAACTGATATGAATACTTCCTGCTTAAGCACATCTTTATTAAATTTATTCGAGTTAGATACTATTTTCATTTCTCTCTACCATTCGTCTATTTTCGTCCAGTAAATGGAGTTGTATGTGCATTTCATTCACAAACTTTGAGTTTGATGCCATTGTTTACATCTAAAAATGACGTCACGGACAGGCAATAGACGACCGATTAAATGTTGCCATGTCGTTTTTTATATAAAGCCGGACATTTCTGTAAAAATAAAACAAAAATAAAAATGAGCTTTTTCGGAAAGGTTTATAGAAATAACACAAAGCTGGCCAACTCCCTTTCACATCACATAGAAAGAAAAATAAGAGAAGTATTAGATGATTCAATGATTTAATGAAATAGCTTCCACACCGGCAGTTAGATTTTATTATACTTTTTTACTTAACAAATTAATCGTTAAAACTTAACATTGATGGAAATGCGAAACAGACCGTTTGAATTTAACATTTTGGTAGTTTATTTAAAGTGGACGAAAATAGTCGAAGTGGACGAAAACTGCCGATTCATCATCAAGTTTTTAAAAGAAGTTAATGATTTGTGGAGGAAAAAGTTCAAACTTTTCAATAAAGGAACAAATTGCTTACTATCGATAGAAAATAAATATCAAAATATTGTATTACGTTTCATTCACTTATGACGTCATATTAGAAAACCCGTTAAGTGGACGAAAACTGCCGACGTTGCTCTATATCATATATTAATATACATCTAGAAAAAAAATTGTTGATTTGAAAACTGGATTTTTAAGAATTTTTTTTTGAAGATTTATAGAAATCTATAAACTTTATCACTGGCGGCTGCGAGTCGAGTGCGCACTTTTTTGTAATTTCCAAAGCCGGGAGCGAACCCACGCCATATTGGTGAAAGGATTGTATGAGTTGTTAGGTAATCCAACTACCTAACTCATTGAGCCACCCCCTCACCCCCTATGAAATGCATTCAATACTTATATTTATATCATTAAATACAATTGAAATTCTATGATTTGTTTTAATATTCTATATTTTCAAATGTTGTTATTGTCTGTAGTTATTAGTTTTCATGATGTTCGAATACAGTTTCCGGAAGTGGGCATGATTGAATGGTGGTGTGCTTCATTGACTGATGAACTTTCAATTCTGAAGTAATGTGTCAAGTGTCAAGCTTTGACTATAAAAAAATCACATGTGGCTTTATAAATCAAATGAATACAAATGAAATCATTATATCATAATAAAATGTATAATAATATTACCTGTAGTATGCGAAATGAACGAATTGTCAACTGTGCCATTTCCATTGTAGAGTCCAACCAGATATGTATATCACCATGTCGTACATATCTTTGTGCACTAAACACATCTCCCCAATATTTATCACATTGTTGCTACAAACACAAAATTTAACTTACAATGTATATAAATTATCTACAACAACTAGAGGCTCATAATAGACTGTGAGTCACTCACCTGTTTATATTCATGTTCAATCATGAACAACATGACGGGTGCCACTAGTGGAACATGAACTACTTACCTTTCTAGAGCACCCGAGTCACTCACAGTGACCCCTGGTTCTTAGTGGGGTTAGTGTTACTCAACCTTTAGTTTTCAGTGTAATATTTTGTAGACCATTGTTTGTCTTATACTTTTTAACCCTTGTATTGTCCTGCATCAATATACTGCTTCTTAGTACCACTTTGGTATTGTTCAAAAATGGAATTGATTAGAATTAAATTATGAGAGAATACTTCCAATTTCAGCAATACTTCAGTTAAATTGTAGTGGTCTATTTCATTGGAGGAGGAAACACAGAAGTTCAACTCAAAAACTTTAGTGATGATAGCCACAAATTGCATATGAAGATGTAAATCCAACTACAACAAGGCGCCGTCGTTGTTGTGATCGTATGGTAGCTGGATTTACATCTACTTATACAATCAGTGCTTAATGTCTTTGAAGTTGTGAGCTTTAATTCTGCACATGGCTATGTGTACTCTATTCAACTTATGTGACAAAGTTTGTTAATGAATTGCAGTTTTCTCTGGATATTTTGGTTTCCTCCACCAATAAAACTGACCACCATGATATAACTAAAACATTGCTGAAAGTGGCGTTAAACACCATAACCCTAACCCTAACCCAACTACAACACTTCTATATAAATGAAAAGTGCTAATAATTATAACTTCTATTGATATTATATTGTCCTCTTTTTTTCACACCTGAATGTACTCAATCAAAAACTAATGACTACCGTTAGTTACAAAAACAATATATCACAAACTAAGAGAATAGATGGACAATAGAGTCCCATAGATATATTGGTCAATAAGTGGGGTATAAAATATCTCTTGTGTAATTAATAAAGACACTCTGTATAGAAAGATTGTATAAAGTAGGTGAAGCCATTCTTAAATCATCTACCAGTATATTGTATTACTGTTTTATTGTATTATATCAGACCTATATAGTAAAGATAGAGCTATATAGAGGTTTATCAATTAAATTTGTAGCATTTATGTATTTTTTAGTGTTTTAGGTTTCAAAAACTAAGATGCTCCAATATTTGGTTTATGGTGTTTAATGCCACTTTCAACAATATTTCAGTTATATCGTGGTGGTCAGTTTTATTGGTGGAGGAAACCGGAGTTCCCGTCGCAAGTCACTGTCAAACTTTATCACATAATGTTGTACCGAGTACACCTCTACATGGACCGGGTCCAACTACCATACGATCACGACGACGGCGGCCCCTAAAAGATGTTCCAAAAACAGAATAACTTGAAGAACAGTATCAAAATTGGCCAAAATAGTATATTGTCACAACCTGGTGCTATATTAGAAAATTCCTAAATCTTAATAACAATGCTTCAAAGCTGTTACTCCTCACTTTATGATTTTGTGAGTAGTGCTTCAATGAAAAAATTGTAATACCAATTCACTCAAAACCATCAACAAATGACTTACAAATTCCTTAAAAGACTTACATTTGCATTTTCGAATAAACCTGTTGCCATGACAATACAATGTACATTTTCCTGCCATACCATGTGCCAAAAATGTGGAATACTTTTCTGTCTTGGACCTGAAAAAATGTTAAAAAAAACATGTAATTCCCAGTATCCATATGCATTTTATAAATATGTGATGAAACTTGAAGATGTCTCATTTGTTCCTGTCCGGTCAATAAAAGTTGTTCAAATGGAAGGTGAGGTACTGCAATACAAGCACAGCCAAGGATGAATATATGTAGACAAAATATAATTTATCTATAATTTGCAGCTGCAATTGAATAAAAATATTCTCAAACTGTATTGTTCACCTGGTAAAAAGATTTATAATAGTATTGCCTATCAAAGTACAGTCAAACTTGCACATGTAATTATCTCTATTAAACAATCACCTGTATTAAAAAATCACCTTTTTTTTTGTCTTGTCATAGAAAATTTCATATGAATTAAAAAAAAACCTTTTAAGAGGTAAACTGTGACAAAAGACCTCTGTTTCGTTGTCACAAAGGTGACCTCTTAATACAGGTTTGACTGTTTATGTTATTGATCCTTCAGGAGTCTGATACAAAAGATACATGGTGCATTCAATTGTACATAAATGAATCCTCCTTCGTACTGTATTCATATCATCATATTTTCAATGCACAAAATAAAATTTTTGTGTCTATATTTATATCTTAATTCTACAATTGAAATGACAATAACTATTTGACCATAAACAAAACATACTGCCTTTTTTTGTCAATGAAGAAAAAAACCGCAAATAAAATAAAATCCCTCTATTATTAAAGCCTTGACATCATGTCAGTTTAAAGATGTCTAATAAGCTAGGGTTTCTATTTATATAAGGCATCAAACTAAATAAGAGGAAACTAACAGAAAATAGACATCTCAATGTCTTTACTATTATTTATGTTACCTGATAGGAACTTAAAGCATTACAGATATTCATTAAATAAGAAATTGCCATTGGTTCAATAAACTAATAACACAACTTTATCTGGCTTTGTATATGATCACACCTGCCTGTTTAAAGATGTAATATTTTAAGTATGACAATTTAGAAATCTAATTTTATGTGTTTGATGTTGTGTTTATATATTCACATAAGAGTCCTCATCCATGTCATTGTGCTTATGTTTACCATTATCAGCTGTTGTTTATCAGTAACTCCCAGCCCACTTTACTATAATGACATTTTAATGTGCATGTCTCCCGATCAGGCTGATCGGATGTTTCTGGTTTAAAATGGTAATTTTCATCTTTCTACATTGAAGTCAAATTCTATCTAATAGGAAGGTCTGTGTATAGTTTAAACATATTTTACTGATATATGAATAGAACAACGTCAATTGTACAATAGGATTCAGAAGCAAGCAAAAGCTTTTTATGTGTTGTTTTTTGCCCAGTATATATGTGTATATATGACAGAGAAAGCCAGGAGATACCAAATAAGGTGTGAATTAAAAAGAGTACAAAAAACAATATTAAAAGACAAACATGTGACTAAAATATAAACAATAGCCAATGTGAGCAAACACAAAAAACTAAAGATGAACAACATGGACCCAATCAAAAACCAGGGGTGAACTCTGGTGCTCTGTGGAAAGGATTTGATTTGATTTGACTTATGGTGTTTAATGTCACTTTCAACAATATTTCAGCTATATCATGGCGACCAGTTTTAGTGGTGGAAGAAGCCGGAGTATCCGGAGAGAACCACTCAACATGGGCAACCAACTGGTAAACTTTATCACTTGTGGCTGTGAGTCGAGTGCACCCTTTTTTGTAATTTACAAAGCCGGGCGCGAACCCACGCCGTATTGGTGATAGGCTTGTATGAGTTGTTAGGTAATCCAACTACCTAACTCATTGAGCCAACCCGGCCCTCCGTGGAAAAGATAAGTAGTTCCTGCTCCAAATGTGGCACCTTCTATGTTACTAAAGGTAAGGTCAAAGTTCACTAGAAATAGAAAAAGATTACAACAGAGCAAACAGACACTGTGTTGAGATCAACCAATTCATGATGGCAACATGAACATTTGCCATGTGAACATTCAACCTAATTGTCTAGAACAATTTCTTCTCTTTTCTCATACTCTGGAGTAGCCACTATGAAGTCCACCTCATAGAAGTAGAGCACAATCAGTACAGATTGGAATGCCAAATGCAAATATGTTGTCGATTAAAATATTCATTATTCATAAATGTCAGTTTCAAGTAATTTTTGCCAGAATCAGTGGATTTTTTTTCTTCACAAAGAAAGATTTGTTTCTGTCCAAAACATGGCACAGAGACAAAGTTTAACCCAGTAAGTGTGAGGGATGGCATGGAAAGAGACAAAATTACATGGTAAATTGCTATAAGATTCAGTAACACACAGTAATCAAAATAGAATTTAACCACCATTATTTATTAACATTGAGGTGATTTCATATATTTGACTAAAAACTTTTAAAATAGAAAGTAATGTAATTTATGAGTAAAAACTAGAAATCACATTTCTACACTTAGATGCTACATCAGTATGTTAATATAATAATGAAGACATATTTACACAAGAATATATCAACAACATAATGTCTCCTGTGACATATAAATTATGTTGGTTTTTTTCTTCAAATATCCAGATTCACATTTCTTACTTTTGATATAACTTGATAAAAAGAATATCTAATGAAACAAAAATTATTTCACTTCATTAGCGACATGAAACGTTATTATGGTTTGGGAATTTACAGAATTTATCTGCTAAAATTGGACGGAACATTAAAGCTATCCTGTGACATTTCCAATAACGATTATTTCAATTCAGTCAATTTCATCTTGGATTGTTATTAGATAATACTCGGGGGCTAACACAGAAATAATAAAAAAATGATTTTACAATGGTATTAAATACCAAATCTTAACATAAATTCTATTTCAGGACACAAATATCTGATAAAACTGTTATTAGGTCCTTATTTCAAAGGCAGTGATGGAGGTATATATCTCTCTTTTCAAATAACATTGAATCTATTAATAACATTTGATACAAACATATTATATTTGCTTGCTTTGGGTAAGATTAGTTAAGGAGCAGTCTGGTATTAAGATCTAATTCTTTTTACACTGCCTAAAGTAAATATTACAAAAAAACACATTACAAGAAATAACTCAAATGTTTCAACAACAACAAATTCAACATAAACACATTTGAATTGCAGTAGTCATCTCTGATGATCACTAAGAATGTCAAGTTTTCCCTATGTTCTGAAAAAGCATTTGGTATGTAGTCAAACCTGTATTAAGAGGTCATCTTTGTGACAAAGAAAAAGTGGCCTTATAAGACAGGCTACCTCTTAATAGAGGTTCAATTCACATGAAATTTTCCATGACAGACCAAGAAAGGGTGACCTTTAAATACAGGTGACCCCACAAGCAGATTTGACTGTATGTGCAATATCTGATAGTATGCATTCATTATGTTGAAAATTCAGTGAATTGGTCAACTAGAATAAAAGTTATTGCATGGAAACCAGTGTCTACAGACAAATGACAACAACGGCAACTATGAAGATAATAACGAGAGACCCATAGCATAACATGGCCGTCCTTTTCTTGTGATGCAATTGAATAAAAATAGAAAGGTTATTATCATGCTAAATAAGAATAAGTACAGTCAAACCTGCTCATGAAGTCACCTCTTTTAAGCAGCCACCTGTATAAAAAGGTCACCTTTTTCTTGTCCTGTCACAGAAAATTTCATATGAATTGAACATCTTTTAAGAGGTCACCTGGCTTATAAGACCAATTTTTCTTTGTCCCAAAGGTGACCTCTTAATACAGGTTTGACTAGTCCTAAACTAGCCCTTGAAACAGACAGATATAATGGTATTCCTAAATCACTGAATGTACATGTAGGTATTGTAGAACCAGTGACAATGAAGATGACATTCATTTCTTCTTTCTTTGTAAACATCATGAGAAATTCAGAAATTAATACAAAACAAAGTTTGAAATATCAGCAGAGAACAAATGTTTCATATTTTTTATTTTGATTTGATTTGATTTTTGGTGTTTTAACACCACTTTCAACAATATTTCAGCTATATCATGGCGACCAGTTTTAGTGGTGGAGGAAGCCGGAGTACCCGGAGAGAACCACCGACCATGGGCAAGCAACTGGTAAACTTTATCACTTGCGGCTGCGAGTCGAGTGCACCATTTTTATAATTTACAAAGTGGGGCGTGAACCCATGCCGTATTGGTGATAGGATTGTACGAGTTGTTAGATCCAGTGACCTAACTCATTGAGCTACCCGGGCCCCTCTTATTTTGATCAAAAGGATAATCTATTTATATATATTAAATGACAAATCTGCAACAGCTATTAAATTAATTTAATTAATGAGTGCCTTCCATTGGGAAAATGGACTTAATTAATACATGTTCAGACAATATACTGTTCTCTTCCTGTATTATAATTATCAGTATTATTATATCTACAGTGAGAAGAATTATGACTACAAAATCAGCTATAAATGTCAACTTCTATCTTCTATGTTATTGCCATGCAATAACCATTTATTGTAAATATTCATGCAAATAAATATATTGTCTATTGTCTTCATAGTGATATTCTTTCCTTCAAAAGGTAGAGGCTTGTTTTATAATTGTAATTATGACACAAAATAATATCCAAAATGGCTAATGAATTGGTATCACCCATTGTGGACAACTGACCAGTTTTGTCTGTAGTTGATTGAGAAAGATTTCTTTTCATCTCTTTTTTGCTAGGCTCTTAAACATGACCTCTGACTACTTGTTGAGGCTACATTATTCCATACTCCTACCTGCATGTTGTACATTCACCATAATATAGTACAGATTTGAACTAATTCACCAAAAATTGAGGGGGTCGTTGTGGTCGTGATCATATAGTAATGGGATTTATAACTACCTATGCAATCAGTGCCTATCACCACTAAAGTTGTGAATTTTAATCCCAATCATGCCGAGGTGTACTCAATACAACATTATGTGATAAAGTTTTTCAGTGATTTGCAAAGCCCCCCTCCCCCAATTTTTTTTTTTGACAATTTAAGTTAGACAACATTCATTGGGTAGACAGACATCTATAAAATCCTACCTTGTGTGGCAATGTATTCCTTCTTTTTACCATAGCCCTGAAATGCATAAAACAAAATTTGATATTTTTTACCATTTTACGGTCTGTATATTTTACGAATTAATTAATAAATATGATAAATAAAGCTTTCATTATATCTGTTGGGGTTTTCCTCCCTCAAGAAGTATGGTAGGTCATGATATAGCTGAAATATTGCTGAAAGTGGCAAAAACCAATCAAAACTCGACTCTTTTAACATTTTATTTTTACCAAAGTTTCAAACACCTTGTTCTTTCACTTTTAGTGATTGTCAAAGACTTTAGCCATCCATTTCCCTCAAGAAATTAAGGTTACAATAAGGTGATGCTGAGATGGGCAAATGGGGGTAAATTTATTACAGCTACAAGTAAAAGACAATATAATGCAATGAACTTTCTTTGTAACATACAACTGACAACAATACCAAGTAATGATAGCTTGGGTTTCTATACATGCTACAACATAACAATTTCCATACACAGGTCATTTATGTATGTCAAGCCAAATGGACACTGCCTGCAAAATATGCAGTTGTATATTCTACACAACATGTAGATCTTTATGAGAGGTCATACCCAACAAGCCTTGGGTTCCCTCTGAGGACAAAATGTAGAAACTTTGGTCTTTCCAAGAGAAATTGAATTATAAAAAGAAAACAGATGCCTCTTGGGACTCATTTACTCAGATTTATATGAGAGAAATACTACAGAACCAATTTACTCTGACTCATGTTAAAGGTACAACAAGACTCACTTGCTCAGACCTGAGTTAAAGATAATGATTTAATATTAATTCATATTTTTCACTCATTGCAATACATTCATAACAATTATTTAATGATATTTTTCAATATCATGTATATTTTTATTCCATCTGATAACCATGGTTTTAATATGATTTTATTGATTGATTGGTGTTTAACACCAACTTTTGCAATATTTCAGCTATATCGTGGTATTGGTTTTAATAACATTTCAGTGTTTAACCAATGTTTTCACTAAATCCCTGTACAAATTGAGTTAAAAGTTCAACACTATACCAGATTAATACAGATCATTGTCATCACAAATCACTTAAATTAAGATTAATGACTTTTTTTTAAATTAAATCTAAAGATTCAAAGAATCTTAACACAGATCCATTGTCCTGTCTTCTATGAAAGATTAACATCTTAATTTAATGTTGTTAGCCTATGAAATCTTCATTATAAGATTTGTAGGTAGTGACATCTTGCTGCAGACGACAACCTCCGAGAGCCAACTGGTAATATTAATGTCAAAGATATAATCTTGTCAACAGGAAATGTACTTCCTAGTAGTCAAGAACCAAATAAAGAAATAAAACATAAAATTCAAGTATTGTGGATCAGCCATGTTTTACTTCCAGTTACTCCATCTTTATAGAGAGGTACAATGAAGGGCAGATTTTGTTCACAACTTAAAAAAAAATAGAAATAAAAAAAATACAGGATTTACATATTAAAGATAAAATCTTTTGTTTCGGTAATAGAAATTTTAACAATTTGTGAAAAATATTTTTACATTTTCGAAAATGGAAAATATGTCATTATTTCCACTTTCAATTTACTACAGGAATATAAAAGGTGAATAAATGCAGACCCAGAAAATAGATGAGTTTAATGGTCTTCTGAGGACAACATGTGATCAACAACCAGTCTGGGACAGTTTGATGATTATCAGATTTTTATTTATAGTAACAATTAATAGGTATAACCCATAATACTGTCTGTTAATAATAGAATATATTCTCATTTGATTTGAAACATGGAGTAAATAATGAATTCTAAGAACTTTAATTAGACCCATGGTAATTTCAAAACATTTTTGTGTAAATAACATGTTTTTTTTTTATTTAAAGCTTTGCCATGGCTTGATATAATGCAGAAGAATTCTCAAACTGTAGCTAAGATATTTCTAGTGCCCTGGATGACAGACATTTTGCTTTTCTTCGGTACATAAATATTAATCTAGAAATTTAATAGAATTTACAGCTATTTCACCAAATAAATTTTGGTAATTATCAATGCCTTATATTTTACATACAATTGTGATGTGATAACATCACAGTTGCATTTAATATTAAAAGCCTTGTTTTTTTTAAATTTACGTATTGGTCCAAATAAGACACATTTGGTCTTCCCCAGAAGTAAAGAAAGTTTCTTGTCAATGAGCAATTTACTACACAACTGTAGTTCTTTACTTATTTTTTTTTACAATGAAGTCCAGAGTTTTAAATAGTGTTGTTGTTAGCATACAATAGAAGATTGCAGTCAGAGTTGATACTTATCAACATATCATTAACATAGAAAAGAAACAGTAAAGGATCTAAAATATAACCTTGCGAATATGCAAATATGTATTTGGTTGAACTGGTTAATAGAAGCCCAAACATTTCTAGATTTCCAGCATCCAATGAATCAATAACAAACAACACAAATTATGTACTGCTTCAAGTCAAAGAACCTTCATAGTATCAAAAAAATGGCACCAAACAACATGAACAGTAAAATAGCAAGGTAAGTAAATTATAAAATTCTGCATCAGGTTAACTGTATTTAAACGTTGACTATAAATACCTCCCATTTTTGGCACAGTCAAGTAAATAACAAGCAAGATAGCTGTCAGAGAATAATAAAAATGGACGATAGGAAGAACTTAAATGGCATTTAGTCAGCATGAGCTAAAATTGACACAATCACAAAAATACAATTTCACAATAGAATAGTACAGTGCAGTCTGTATAGTGAAAAACAATGAATATTCTGGATAGTAGATCTTTTGAAATGCTATCATTTTATAGTTGACTTAATATAAGAAGTGGAAATAAGTATGTTGTAACTAAAAAGGTTATTTGATGAGGAGATAAAACATTACTAGAAGCAAAGTTTTATAAGAATGTTTTTAATAACTTTTACCAGGAAATATAAACTATAAAAATGAAATTTAGCATATAGTATTTAGAAATCACAATATCAAAAATCCTTTTATACTGATGGAACACAGCTCCAAAATCTTATCACAAAATCGTAGAAAGTGGAAAAATTGACACCCTTAATACACATATACATAACTGCTTACTCTCCTGGCTTGTTACAAGCACTTCAATAAAAAAAAAAGTGGTGGGGTTAAAATAGATTTATGGGTGAAATGATGAGGGATTAAAAGTGTTTTCCACATGCCAGTAAAATGCCAATCCTCACATATTTGAACATTGATTATCTGTTATTGACAAAACAACTGATGTTACCATGTACCATTCATTATTATACCTAGATTATACAAGGCAAACACATGTAATTAACCCAATGTTAAGCCTGACATTTTAAAAGGTGTTGAACTTAAGAATTTATTTCTGAATTCTTTATTAAAAGTACAGTTCCATTGATAAATTCCATTAGCAATTTAAAACAACTCTCACAACACAATAAAAAAAATAGCATGGAAAGTGGTGAGCAATACACTTATTTAACAACGAAAATTAATTTCAAAATAATAATTTTGCAACAAAAAACAGGTTTTAATTCAATAGTTTCTCCATGATTGAGTTGAATCAAGGTGTTACCATGGTAATTCTTTCATCAAAATTGTATTGAAATCTGATAATTGTTAAAGGTACAGATAAAAAAGAACAATTGTCATGAACAGACAGATGTACATATGAGTTGACAAGACTACTTTTCTATATATCCTGTGCAGGAAATAGAAATACAGTGAAATCTGTCTAAATCAAACATCTTTGGAACCAACTTTTGTGTTCTGAATAGACAGGTGTTTGGTTTATACAGGTTACAGAAGCAAACATTTTGTATATTGGGACTTTATTTAAAGTTTGCTTTATACAGGATTCTGGTTTATTCAGGGTTGGGTTTAGACAGGTTTATACATGATTCTGGTTTATTCAGGGTTTGGTTTAGACAGGTTTATACATGATTCTGGTTTAGACAGGTTTATTCAGGGTTTGGTTTAGACAGGTTTATACAGGATTCTGGTTTATTCAGGGTTTGGTTTAGACAGGTTTATACAAGATTCTGGTTTATTCAGGGCTTGGTTTAGACAGGTTTATACATGATTCTGGTTTAGACAGGTTTATACAAGATTCTGTTTTATTCAGGGTTCGGTTTAGACAGGTTTATACAGGATTCTGTTTTATTCAGGGTTCGGTTTAGACAGGATTCTGGTTTATTCAGGGTTTGGTTTAGACAGGTTTATACAGGATTCTGGTTTATTCATGGTTTGGTTTAGACAGGTTTATACAGGATTCTGGTTTATTCAGTGTTCAGTTTAGACAGGTTTATACAGGATTCTGTTTTATTCAGGGTTCGGTTTAGACAGGATTCTGGTTTATTCATGGTTTGGTTTAGACAGGTTTATACAGGATTCTGGTTTATTCATGGTTTGGTTTAGACAGGTTTATACAGGATTCTGGTTTATTCAGGGTTTGGTTTAGACAGGTTTATACAGGATTCTGGTTTATTCAGGGTTTGGTTTAGACAAGTTTATACAGGATTCTGGTTTATTCAGGGTTGGGTTTAGACAGGTTTCACTGTACTCTGAAGTCTGATATATCTAATGTAAATAACAAAACAAGGTTCATGTAGTCTCCCTCTTGTAAAGCCACACCTTCTGTAATGAAAAAGTGGCCTTCTTAGAGAGGTGGCCTCTCTCGAGGGGATCAATTTATCTAAGTACATCTGATATCTGGCCTTATGCTAGGGTGGCCTTTGGAAGGAGTGGTCTTGTACGAGGGGATCAATTTATCTAAGTACATCTGATATCTGGCCTGATGCTAGGGTAGTCTTTGGAAGGAGTGGTCTTGTACGAGTGGATCAATTTATCTAAGTACATCTGATATCTGGCCTGATGCTAGGGTGGTCTTTGGAAGGAGTGGTCTTGTATGAGGGGATCAATTTATCTAAGTACATCTGATATCTGGCCTGATGCTAGGGTGGCCTTTGGAAGGAGTGGTCTTATACGAGGGGATCAATTTATCTAAGTACATCTGATATCTGGCCTTATGCTAGGGTGGACTTTGGAAGGAGTGGTCTTGTAGGAGGGGATCAATTTATCTAAGTACATCTGATATCTGGCCTTATGCTAGGGTGGCCTTTGGAAGGAGTGGTCTTGTACGAGGGGATCAATTTATCTAAGTACATCTGATATCTGGCCTTATGCTAGGGTGGCCTTTGGAAGGAGTGGTCTTGTACGAGGGGATCAATTTATCTAAGTACATCTGATATCTGGCCTGATGCTAGGATGGCCTTTGGAAGGAGTGGTCTTGTACGAGGGGATCAATTTATCTAAGTACATCTGATATCTGGCCTTATGCTAGGGTGGCCTTTGGAAGGAGTGGTCTTGTACGAGGGGATCAATTTATCTAAGTACATCTGATATCTGGCCTTATGCTAGGGTGGCCTTTGGAAGGAGTGGTCTTGTACGAGGGGATCAATTTATCTAAGTACATCTGATATCTGGCCTGATGCTAGGGTGGCCTTTGGAAGGAGTGGTCTTGTACGAGGGGATCAATTTATCTAAGTACATCTGATATCTGGCCTGATGCCTAGGGTGGCCTTTGGAAGGAGTGGTCTTGTATGAGGGGATCAATTTTATCTAAGTGCATCTAATATCTGGCCTGATGCTAGGGTGGCCTTTGGAAGGAGTGGTCTTGTACGAGGGGATCAATTTATCTAAGTACATCTGATATCTGGCCTGATGCTAGGGTGGTCTTTGGAAGGAGTGGTCTTGTATGAGGGGATCAATTTATCTAAGTACATCTGATATCTGGCCTTATGCTAGTGTGGCCTTTGGAAGGAGTGGTCTTGTACGAGGGGATCAATTTTATCTAAGTGCATCTGATATCTGGCCTGATGCTAGGGTGGCCTTTGGAAGGAGTGGTCTTGTACGAGTGGATCAATTTATCTAAGTACATCTGATATCTGGCCTGATGCTAGGGTGGTCTTTGGAAGGAGTGGTCTTGTACGAGGGGATCAATTTATCTAAGTACATCTGATATCTGGCCTGATGCTAGGGTAGTCTTTGGAAGGAGTGGTCTTGTACGAGTGGATCAATTTATCTAAGTACATCTGATATCTGGCCTGATGCTAGGGTGGTCTTTGGAAGGAGTGGTCTTGTATGAGGGGATCAATTTATCTCAGTACATCTGATATCTGGCCTGATGCTAGGGTGGCCTTTGGAAGGAGTGGTCTTATACGAGGGGATCAATTTATCTAAGTACATCTGATATCTGGCCTTATGCTAGGGTGGCCTTTGGAAGGAGTGGTCTTGTACGAGGGGATCAATTTATCTAAGTACATCTGATATCTGGCCTGATGCTAGGGTAGTCTTTGGAAGGAGTGGTCTTGTACGAGTGGATCAATTTATCTAAGTACATCTGATATCTGGCCTGATGCTAGGGTGGTCTTTGGAAGGAGTGGTCTTGTATGAGGGGATCAATTTATCTAAGTACATCTGATATCTGGCCTGATGCTAGGGTGGCCTTTGGAAGGAGTGGTCTTATACGAGGGGATCAATTTATCTAAGTACATCTGATATCTGGCCTTATGCTAGGGTGGACTTTGGAAGGAGTGGTCTTGTAGGAGGGGATCAATTTATCTAAGTACATCTGATATCTGGCCTTATGCTAGGGTGGCCTTTGGAAGGAGTGGTCTTGTACGAGGGGATCAATTTATCTAAGTACATCTGATATCTGGCCTTATGCTAGGGTGGCCTTTGGAAGGAGTGGTCTTGTACGAGGGGATCAATTTATCTAAGTACATCTGATATCTGGCCTGATGCTAGGATGGCCTTTGGAAGGAGTGGTCTTGTACGAGGGGATCAATTTATCTAAGTACATCTGATATCTGGCCTTATGCTAGGGTGGCCTTTGGAAGGAGTGGTCTTGTACGAGGGGATCAATTTATCTAAGTACATCTGATATCTGGCCTTATGCTAGGGTGGCCTTTGGAAGGAGTGGTCTTGTACGAGGGGATCAATTTATCTAAGTACATCTGATATCTGGCCTGATGCTAGGGTGGCCTTTGGAAGGAGTGGTCTTGTACGAGGGGATCAATTTATCTAAGTACATCTGATATCTGGCCTGATGCCTAGGGTGGCCTTTGGAAGGAGTGGTCTTGTATGAGGGGATCAATTTTATCTAAGTGCATCTAATATCTGGCCTGATGCTAGGGTGGCCTTTGGAAGGAGTGGTCTTGTACGAGGGGATCAATTTATCTAAGTACATCTGATATCTGGCCTGATGCTAGGGTGGTCTTTGGAAGGAGTGGTCTTGTATGAGGGGATCAATTTATCTAAGTACATCTGATATCTGGCCTTATGCTAGTGTGGCCTTTGGAAGGAGTGGTCTTGTACTAGGGGATCAATTTTATCTAAGTGCATCTGATATCTGGCCTGATGCTAGGGTGGCCTTTGGAAGGAGTGGTCTTGTACGAGTGGATCAATTTATCTAAGTACATCTGATATCTGGCCTGATGCTAGGGTGGTCTTTGGAAGGAGTGGTCTTGTACGAGGGGATCAATTTATCTAAGTACATCTGATATCTGGCCTGATGCTAGGGTAGTCTTTGGAAGGAGTGGTCTTGTACGAGTGGATCAATTTATCTAAGTACATCTGATATCTGGCCTGATGCTAGGGTGGTCTTTGGAAGGAGTGGTCTTGTATGAGGGGATCAATTTATCTAAGTACATCTGATATCTGGCCTTATGCTAGGGTGGCCTTTGGAAGGAGTGGTCTTATACGAGGGGATCAATTTATCTAAGTACATCTGATATCTGGCCTTATGCTAGGGTGGACTTTGGAAGGAGTGGTCTTGTAGGAGGGGATCAATTTATCTAAGTACATCTGATATCTGGCCTTATGCTAGGGTGGCCTTTGGAAGGAGTGGTCTTGTACGAGGGGATCAATTTATCTAAGTACATCTGATATCTGGCCTTATGCTAGGGTGGCCTTTGGAAGGAGTGGTCTTGTACGAGGGGATCAATTTATCTAAGTACATCTGATATCTGGCCTGATGCTAGGATGGCCTTTGGAAGGAGTGGTCTTGTACGAGGGGATCAATTTATCTAAGTACATCTGATATCTGGCCTTATGCTAGGGTGGCCTTTGGAAGGAGTGGTCTTGTACGAGGGGATCAATTTATCTAAGTACATCTGATATCTGGCCTTATGCTAGGGTGGCCTTTGGAAGGAGTGGTCTTGTACGAGGGGATCAATTTATCTAAGTACATCTGATATCTGGCCTGATGCTAGGGTGGCCTTTGGAAGGAGTGGTCTTGTACGAGGGGATCAATTTATTTAAGTACATCTGATATCTGGCCTGATGCCTAGGGTGGCCTTTGGAAGGAGTGGTCTTGTATGAGGGGATCAATTTTATCTAAGTGCATCTAATATCTGGCCTGATGCTAGGGTGGCCTTTGGAAGGAGTGGTCTTGTACGAGGGGATCAATTTATCTAAGTACATCTGATATCTGGCCTGATGCTAGGGTGGTCTTTGGAAGGAGTGGTCTTGTATGAGGGGATCAATTTATCTAAGTACATCTGATATCTGGCCTTATGCTAGTGTGGCCTTTGGAAGGAGTGGTCTTGTACGAGGGGATCAATTTTATCTAAGTGCATCTGATATCTGGCCTGATGCTAGGGTGGCCTTTGGAAGGAGTGGTCTTGTACGAGTGGATCAATTTATCTAAGTACATCTGATATCTGGCCTGATGCTAGGGTGGCCTTTGGAAGGAGTGGTCTTATACGAGGGGATCAATTTATCTAAGTACATCTGATATCTGGCCTTATGCTAGGGTGGACTTTGCAAGGAGTGGTCTTGTAGGAGGGGATCAATTTATCTAAGTACATCTGATATCTGGCCTTATGCTAGGGTGGCCTTTGGAAGGAGTGGTCTTGTACGAGGGGATAAATTTATCTAAGTACATCTGATATCTGGCCTTATGCTAGGGTGGCCTTTGGAAGGAGTGGTCTTGTACGAGGGGATCAATTTATCTAAGTACATCTGATATCTGGCCTGATGCTAGGATGGCCTTTGGAAGGAGTGGTCTTGTACGAGGGGATCAATTTATCTAAGTACATCTGATATCTGGCCTGATGCTAGGGTGGCCTTTGGAAGGAGTGGTCTTGTACGAGGGGATCAATTTATCTAAGTACATCTGATATCTGGCCTTATGCTAGGGTGGCCTTTGGAAGGAGTGGTCTTGTACGAGGGGATCAATTTATCTAAGTACATCTGATATCTGGCCTTATGCTAGGGTGGCCTTTGGAAGGAGTGGTCTTGTACGAGGGGATCAATTTATCTAAGTACATCTGATATCTGGCCTGATGCTAGGGTGGCCTTTGGAAGGAGTGGTCTTGTACGAGGGGATCAATTTATTTAAGTACATCTGATATCTGGCCTGATGCCTAGGGTGGCCTTTGGAAGGAGTGGTCTTGTATGAGGGGATCAATTTTATCTAAGTGCATCTAATATCTGGCCTGATGCTAGGGTGGCCTTTGGAAGGAGTGGTCTTGTACGAGGGGATCAATTTATCTAAGTACATCTGATATCTGGCCTGATGCTAGGGTGGTCTTTGGAAGGAGTGGTCTTGTATGAGGGGATCAATTTATCTAAGTACATCTGATATCTGGCCTTATGCTAGTGTGGCCTTTGGAAGGAGTGGTCTTGTACGAGGGGATCAATTTTATCTAAGTGCATCTGATATCTGGCCTGATGCTAGGGTGGCCTTTGGAAGGAGTGGTCTTGTACGAGTGGATCAATTTATCTAAGTACATCTGATATCTGGCCTGATGCTAGGGTGGCCTTTGGAAGGAGTGGTCTTATACGAGGGGATCAATTTATCTAAGTACATCTGATATCTGGCCTTATGCTAGGGTGGACTTTGCAAGGAGTGGTCTTGTAGGAGGGGATCAATTTATCTAAGTACATCTGATATCTGGCCTTATGCTAGGGTGGCCTTTGGAAGGAGTGGTCTTGTACGAGGGGATAAATTTATCTAAGTACATCTGATATCTGGCCTTATGCTAGGGTGGCCTTTGGAAGGAGTGGTCTTGTACGAGGGGATCAATTTATCTAAGTACATCTGATATCTGGCCTGATGCTAGGATGGCCTTTGGAAGGAGTGGTCTTGTACGAGGGGATCAATTTATCTAAGTACATCTGATATCTGGCCTTATGCTAGGGTGGCCTTTGAAAGGAGTGGTCTTGTACGAGGGGATCAATTTATCTAAGTACATCTGATATCTGGCCTTATGCTAGGGTGGCCTTTGGAAGGAGTGGTCTTGTACGAGGGGATCAATTTATCTAAGTACATCTGATATCTGGCCTGATGCTAGGGTGGCCTTTGGAAGGAGTGGTCTTGTACGAGGGGATCAATTTATCTAAGTACATCTGATATCTGGCCTGATGCCTAGGGTGGCCTTTGGAAGGAGTGGTCTTGTATGAGGGGATCAATTTTATCTAAGTGCATCTAATATCTGGCCTGATGCTAGGGTGGCCTTTGGAAGGAGTGGTCTTGTACGAGGGGATCAATTTATCTAAGTACATCTGATATCTGGCCTGATGCTAGGGTGGTCTTTGGAAGGAGTGGTCTTGTATGAGGGGATCAATTTATCTAAGTACATCTGATATCTGGCCTTATGCTAGTGTGGCCTTTGGAAGGAGTGGTCTTGTACGAGGGGATCAATTTTATCTAAGTGCATCTGATATCTGGCCTGATGCTAGGGTGGCCTTTGGAAGGAGTGGTCTTGTACGAGTGGATCAATTTATCTAAGTACATCTGATATCTGGCCTGATGCTAGGGTGGTCTTTGGAAGGAGTGGTCTTGTATGAGGGGATCAATTTATCTAAGTACATCTGATATCTGGCCTGATGCTAGGGTGGCCTTTGGAAGGAGTGGTCTTATACGAGGGGATCAATTTATCTAAGTACATCTGATATCTGGCCTTATGCTAGGGTGGACTTTGGAAGGAGTGGTCTTGTAGGAGGGGATCAATTTATCTAAGTACATCTGATATCTGGCCTTATGCTAGGGTGGCCTTTGGAAGGAGTGGTCTTGTACGAGGGGATAAATTTATCTAAGTACATCTGATATCTGGCCTTATGCTAGGGTGGCCTTTGGAAGGAGTGGTCTTGTACGAGGGGATCAATTTATCTAAGTACATCTGATATCTGGCCTGATGCTAGGATGGCCTTTGGAAGGAGTGGTCTTGTACGAGGGGATCAATTTATCTAAGTACATCTGATATCTGGCCTTATGCTAGGGTGGCCTTTGAAAGGAGTGGTCTTGTACGAGGGGATCAATTTATCTAAGTACATCTGATATCTGGCCTTATGCTAGGGTGGCCTTTGGAAGGAGTGGTCTTGTACGAGGGGATCAATTTATCTAAGTACATCTGATATCTGGCCTGATGCCTAGGGTGGCCTTTGGAAGGAGTGGTCTTGTATGAGGGGATCAATTTTATCTAAGTGCATCTAATATCTGGCCTGATGCTAGGGTGGCCTTTGGAAGGAGTGGTCTTGTACGAGGGGATCAATTTATCTAAGTACATCTGATATCTGGCCTGATGCCTAGGGTGGCCTTTGGAAGGAGTGGTCTTGTATGAGGGGATCAATTTTATCTAAGTGCATCTAATATCTGGCCTGATGCTAGGGTGGCCTTTGGAAGGAGTGGTCTTGTACGAGGGGATCAATTTATCTAAGTACATCTGATATCTGGCCTGATGCTAGGGTGGTCTTTGGAAGGAGTGGTCTTGTATGAGGGGATCAATTTATCTAAGTACATCTGATATCTGGCCTTATGCTAGTGTGGCCTTTGGAAGGAGTGGTCTTGTACGAGGGGATCAATTTTATCTAAGTGCATCTGATATCTGGCCTGATGCTAGGGTGGCCTTTGGAAGGAGTGGTCTTGTACGAGTGGATCAATTTATCTAAGTACATCTGATATCTGGCCTGATGCTAGGGTGGTCTTTGGAAGGAGTGGTCTTGTATGAGGGGATCAATTTATCTAAGTACATCTGATATCTGGCCTGATGCTAGGGTGGCCTTTGGAAGGAGTGGTCTTATACGAGGGGATCAATTTATCTAAGTACATCTGATATCTGGCCTTATGCTAGGGTGGACTTTGGAAGGAGTGGTCTTGTAGGAGGGGATCAATTTATCTAAGTACATCTGATATCTGGCCTTATGCTAGGGTGGCCTTTGGAAGGAGTGGTCTTGTACGAGGGGATAAATTTATCTAAGTACATCTGATATCTGGCCTTATGCTAGGGTGGCCTTTGGAAGGAGTGGTCTTGTACGAGGGGATCAATTTATCTAAGTACATCTGATATCTGGCCTGATGCTAGGATGGCCTTTGGAAGGAGTGGTCTTGTACGAGGGGATCAATTTATCTAAGTACATCTGATATCTGGCCTTATGCTAGGGTGGCCTTTGAAAGGAGTGGTCTTGTATGAGGGGATCAATTTATCTAAGTACATCTGATATCTGGCCTTATGCTAGGGTGGCCTTTGGAAGGAGTGGTCTTGTACGAGGGGATCAATTTATCTAAGTACATCTGATATCTGGCCTGATGCTAGGGTGGCCTTTGGAAGGAGTGGTCTTGTACGAGGGGATCAATTTATCTAAGTACATCTGATATCTGGCCTGATGCCTAGGGTGGCCTTTGGAAGGAGTGGTCTTGTATGAGGGGATCAATTTTATCTAAGTGCATCTAATATCTGGCCTGATGCTAGGGTGGCCTTTGGAAGGAGTGGTCTTGTACGAGGGGATCAATTTATCTAAGTACATCTGATATCTGGCCTGATGCTAGGGTGGTCTTTGGAAGGAGTGGTCTTGTATGAGGGGATCAATTTATCTAAGTACATCTGATATCTGGCCTTATGCTAGTGTGGCCTTTGGAAGGAGTGGTCTTGTACGAGAGGATCAATTTTATCTAAGTGCATCTGATATCTGGCCTGATGCTAGGGTGGCCTTTGGAAGGAGTGGTCTTGTACGAGGGGATCAATTTTATCTAAGTACATCTGATATCTGGCCTGATGCTAGGGTGGCATTTGGAAGGAGTGGTCTTGTAACAGGGGACTACTGTATCAAAACATTGTTAGCTTTCTAAAAACATAGAAAGGATGATTTTCTTAGAAAACATTGTAAAGAAAATATTTCAGTAGAAGACAAATTCCTAACTTGCAAACTTACATCTATATAACTGGCATTTATGTATCCATTATCATCATCTGGTGGATGTTCTTTTAAAATCACTCTGGAATGGTCGTCTGCAAAAAAAACATATCATGTTTTAAACATTATAAAAACTTAAAATTTAACGGAGATTGTCCTTTCACTCATTAAATGTCTCATGAACTTTTACAAGACATGACTGCATGACCTATCATGCTAGGCATACCCCCACTTATTTGTCATATTTATTTTCAATCTGAGCATCACAGTAAAGATAACTCTCATGGAACTTGATTGTTTCAGAAATAGTAATAATATATGCATGCACATATCAAAAAAGGATTTAAACAGAATATGATTTAGTTCTGTCAAAAAGTAAACTCCCATGGAACTGGTCTGCTTAGGAAATTACACCAATATGTACATGCTCTTGCTACATGTATATAATGACATCAAACAGAATATGAATTAGTCCCTTCAAAAGATAAAAGACTAATTGCCTACTCAAGAAAATGGAACAGGCATATAGAAAATAGCAATTATGAAGTTGGAAAAGAGGCTACAACTCACATGGAACTGGTCTGCTTGGAAAATTGTAATAATATGCAGATGATCATGTTATACCATGACACAATACCAAATTTCCATTTGTTCTGTCAAAAGGTAAAAGACTAGGGGAGGGGGATATTTAGCACCAAGAGTGTTGGGAGGAGCTTTACTTACATAAAGTATGTGTCCTTTCCCTTTAAAAGAAATGTTGAACACCTCACAGTCTGCCTGTTATTTCAGTATACTATAACCTTATTTCCACTATGTGTAACACAATCAAACATGTTTTACAGAGTCTGTTATATCTAAATTTGAACACAATCAAACATGTTTTACAGAGTCTGTTATATCTAAATTTGAACACAATCAAACATGTTTTACAGAGTCTGTAATATCTAAATTTGAACACAATCAAACATGTTTTACAGAGTCTGTAATATCTAAATTTGAACACAATCAAACATGTTTTACAGAGTCTGTTATATCTAAATTTGAACACAATCAAACATGTTTTACAGAGTCTGTAATATCTAAATTTGAACACAATCAAACATGTTTTACAGAGTCTGTTATATCTAAATTTGAACACAATCAAACATGTTTTACAGAGTCTGTTATATCTAAATTTGAACACAATCAAACATGTTTTACAGAGTCTGTAATATCTAAATTTGAACACAATCAAACATGTTTTACAGAGTCTGTTATATCTAAATTTGAACACAATCAAACATGTTTTAGAGAGTCTGTAATATCTAAATTTGAACACAATCAAACATGTTTTACAGAGTCTGTAATATCTAAATTTGAACACAATCAAACATGTTTTAGAGAGTCTGTAATATCTAAATTTGAACACAATCAAACATGTTTTACAGAGTCTGTTATATCTAAATTTGAACACAATCAAACATGTTTTACAGAGTCTGTAATATCTAAATTTGAACACAATCAAACATGTTTTACAGAGTCTGTTATATCTAAATTTGAACACAATCAAACATGTTTTACAGAGTCTGTAATATCTAAATTTGAACACAATCAAACATGTTTTACAGAGTCTGTAATATCTAAATTTGAACACAATCA
This sequence comes from Bathymodiolus brooksi, assembly GCA_963680875.1. Taxonomy (NCBI): domain Eukaryota; kingdom Metazoa; phylum Mollusca; class Bivalvia; order Mytilida; family Modiolidae; genus Bathymodiolus; species Bathymodiolus brooksi. The sequence goes on from OY804575.1 coordinate 123,971,260, forward strand.
AACATGTTTTACAGAGTCTGTTATATCTAAATTTGAACACAATCAAACATGTTTTACAGAGTCTGTAATATCTAAATTTGAACACAATCAAACATGTTTTACAGAGTCTGTTATATCTAAATTTGAACACAATCAAACATGTTTTACAGAGTCTGTTATATCTAAATTTGAACACAATCAAACATGTTTTACAGAGTCTGTTATATCTAAATTTGAACACAATCAAACATGTTTTAGAGAGTCTGTAATATCTAAATTTGAACACAATCAAACATGTTTTACAGAGTCTGTAATATCTAAATTTGAACACAATCAAACATGTTTTACAGAGTCTGTAATATCTAAATTTGAACACAATCAAACATGTTTTAGAGAGTCTGTAATATCTAAATTTGAACACAATCAAACATGTTTTACAGAGTCTGTTATATCTAAATTTGAACACAATCAAACATGTTTTACAGAGTCTGTTATATCTAAATTTGAACACAATCAAACATGTTTTACAGAGTCTGTTATATCTAAATTTGAACACAATCAAACATGTTTTAGAGAGTCTGTAATATCTAAATTTGAACACAATCAAACATGTTTTACAGAGTCTGTAATATCTAAATTTGAACACAATCAAACATGTTTTACAGAGTCTGTAATATCTAAATTTGAACACAATCAAACATGTTTTACAGAGTCTGTAATATCTAAATTTGAACACAATCAAACATGTTTTACAGAGTCTGTAATATCTAAATTTGAACACAATCAAACATGTTTTACAGAGTCTGTTATATCTAAATTTGAACACAATCAAACATGTTTTACAGAGTCTGTTATATCTAAATTTGAACACAATCAAACATGTTTTACAGAGTCTGTAATATCTAAATTTGAACACAATCAAACATGTTTTACAGAGTCTGTAATATCTAAATTTGAACACAATCAAACATGTTTTAGAGAGTCTGTAATATCTAAATTTGAACACAATCAAACATGTTTTACAGAGTCTGTTATATCTAAATTTGAACACAATCAAACATGTTTTACAGAGTCTGTAATATCTAAATTTGAACACAATCAAACATGTTTTAGAGAGTCTGTAATATCTAAATTTGAACACAATCAAACATGTTTTAGAGAGTCTGTAATATCTAAATTTGAACACAATCAAACATGTTTTAGAGAGTCTGTAATATCTAAATTTGAACACAATCAAACATGTTTTACAGAGTCTGTTATATCTAAATTTGAACACAATCAAACTTGTTTTACAGAGTCTGTAATATCTAAATTTGAACACAATCAAACATGTTTTAGAGAGTCTGTAATATCTAAATTTGAACACAATCAAACATGTTTTACAGAGTCTGTTATATCTAAATTTGAACACAATCAAACATGTTTTAGAGAGTCTGTAATATCTAAATTTGAACACAATCAAACATGTTTTACAGAGTCTGTTATATCTAAATTTGAACACAATCAAACATGTTTTACAGAGTCTGTAATATCTAAATTTGAACACAATCAAACATGTTTTAGAGAGTCTGTTATATCTAAATTTGAACACAATCAAACATGTTTTACAGAGTCTGTTATATCTAAATTTGAACACAATCAAACATGTTTTACAGAGTCTGTTATATCTAAATTTGAACACAATCAAACATGTTTTAGAGAGTCTGTAATATCTAAATTTGAACACAATCAAACATGTTTTACAGAGTCTGTAATATCTAAATTTGAACACAATCAAACATGTTTTACAGAGTCTGTAATATCTAAATTTGAACACAATCAAACATGTTTTACAGAGTCTGTAATATCTAAATTTGAACACAATCAAACATGTTTTACAGAGTCTGTTATATCTAAATTTTGCTGACTTCAGAGTACATTGTACTTGTATGTCTCATTTAAATATTAGACAGAATAATTATCTTCACCATTAAACAAAGGAGTAGACTGAAACCTATTTAATTTCTCTGTTAAACATAACCCTCTCAATTTCACGTTCATCACAAGAATCGTATAAAAACAATATAAAACATTTATACCAGCAAATTGATTTAGTGTACAAATGTGGCATTTTAATATTGATCCCTTCATAAATCTTCAACATGAATAAACACCTTTTAAAATAAATGTGCTAAATTTACCATTTCTCTGGTAACAAATGTAATGAAAATGTAGCGTGAACAATAGGCTATTGACATATTGACTGTAGTACTGTGCATTAAAATTACATTTTCTGCCCAATGGGAGAGAATGTTGTATATATATTTGTAACCTTGTAATGTGATGTCTGGGACAATGATGATGGTATTTGTAAAATTACTTCACCAAAATTTTATTTTCTTGCATCTGGGAAATAAAATGCTATATAATAAATAACAACTAGGATTCCCAGAATGAGATGTAGCATTTATTTGCAGAATTAAATATTGCCGCTCAACTGCAGGTTAGGGGCCATTACACACTCTTTTTAGGGTATGATATATGCTCATTGTTGAAGAATTGTAGAACAGCAATAAAAGCACTGTTCCTTGTTGGATAGTCTCTCAAATTTTTTGGAATGCAAATAAACAAAAACAAAATAGAAATCAACCTGTATTTTATGGATATAACGCTAGCTTAAAAATTATATTTCAGTCTAATGTATCTACCTTGAGATAATTATCGGAAACTAAATATTGGCGGCTGCCGGATTGTAATTTTAGATATTTTCAACTTTCCATTATCACATGATTTCAGCCATGCTTTATCAATTAAGGATGTTTGCTCAACAACAGGAAAATAATAATTTGTGATACATCAATTACGTATATATTAATATATAATTAGTGCATTTTATTTTTAAGCCAGATTTGGATATGAAATTCAATGTTTTGTAACCTTATGATTATTAACAACCTGCTTTAAAATAGTTTAGGATTTGCTTTTTAAACAATAGTTTACTAAGTGCATGAATAGATTAATTGCAACCCCTATTTAATGCATTTTGACATAGTTATCTCCCATTAAAAAACATTCAATCATAATTATCTTGAAAAAAACTCAGGTATCTATATTTGTATTATTTTTTTTACTGTTTTATGGTAGGATAGAAAAATCTATCTACTGGATATCAATATTTTACTTGCCAAATTTTTAAAAACCAGACTTTTTCCATTCTCTGTTTTGTCGGTGTAATAATGTCATTTGCTTTATTGCTTATTTTTAGACGAAGTCCTAAAATACATTTGAACAAAATTATACTTGAGAAAATATTCCTTTATGATTTATCTTTGCCTATTTTTTGTAACAGATCAATACATTTTCACTTGATTTGTCTTTTTTTCAGCAAACTTATATTTCAGTGAAGAAATTCTATATCTTTCACAACAGAAACTTGAGACAAAAAAAGTAAATAAATTGTTTTTATTGTGTAATACAACTGTTTGTATGACAAGGGATGTGCTACATTCAAAACAATTAAAACTATTGATCATTTCATTGTGCTACATTCAAAACAATTAAAACTATTGATCATTTCATATTCTTTTTCAAAACACAAACAGTACATTATGATATCAGATATAAACAAGAGTACAATTACACAAATTGATTTCAACAAACCCACCTAAAAACCAAATTATCCCTCATAAAAATTTCATTATCTTGGTGGTTCTAGAATTTCTTAATTTAGATTTTGTCAGTGAACATATAATTAAATATTTATCTTGTAAATCTATTCCATGTTACTTTACTGTCAATTACAACAATACAACTTGACATATTTTTTTTCAGCTAAAAGTAATTTACCTAAAAAGAGAATGGACTGAGGTCCTGTGTAACTGCGGTATAGTAGCTCTTAACGTGTTTTTTTTCCACGGTAAAGTGAGTGAGGGATTATTGTTTTACGCAAAATGGGCAATTTTTCAGCTATATCATGATGAGAACAAGTTACATTTTGATGACACGATGATGATGTCCGTTTTGTACTAGACCAACATGCCGAGTTGGACTTTTATAGTGCTAGCTCACTGAAAGACATATCGCTCCACTCTGACACATTATTCTGTTTCCGAGCCAACTAGTCTTTGTTCTTAATCCATAATGTTGTGTGCTTAGCAGAGAAGCAACTAATACCAATTTTATAGCCATTGGTTTGACCTGACCCAGGCCTCAAACCACCAATCTACCACACTCGAGGCAAGAACGCTAACCATTACACCACCGATCTACCACACTCGAGGCAAGAACGCTAACCATTACACCACCGATGTACCACACTTGAGACAAGAATGCTAACCATTACACCAATGATCTACCACACTCGAGGCAAGAACGCTAACCATTACACCACTGATCTACCACACTGGAGGCAAGAACGCTAACCATTACACCACCGATGTACCACACTTGAGACAAGAACGCTAACCATTACACCACCGATCTACCACACTCGAGGCAAGAACACTAACCATTACACCACCGATCTACTACACTCGAGGCAAGAACGCTAACCATTACACCAATGATCTACCACACTTGAGACAAGAACGCTAACCATTACACTACCGATCTACCAGACTCGAGGCAAGAACACTAACCATTACACCACCGATCTACTACACTCGAGGCAAGAATGCTAACCATTACACCACCGATCTACCATACTCGAGGCAAGAACACTAACCATTACACCACCGATCTACTACACTCAAGGCAAGAACGCTAACCATTACACCACCGATCTACCACACTCAAGGCAAGAACGCTAACCATTACACCACCGATCTACCACACTCGAGGCAAGAATGCTAATCATTACACCACCGATGTATCACACTTGAGACAAGAACGCTAACCATTACACCAATGATCTACCACACTCGAGACAAGAATGCTAACCATTACACCACCGATCTACTACACTCGAGGCAAGAATGCTAATCATTACACCAATGATCTACCACACTCAAGGCAAGAACGCTAACCATTACACCACCGATGTACCACACTTGAGACAAGAACGCTAACCATTACACCACCGATCTACCACACTCGAGGCAAGAACACTAACCATTACACCACCGATCTACTACACTCGAGGCAAGAACGCTAACCATTACACCACCGATCTACTACACTCAAGGCAAGAACGCTAACCATTACACCACCGATCTACCACACTCAAGGCAAGAACGCTAACCATTACACCACCGATCTACCACACTCGAGGCAAGAATGCTAATCATTACACCACCGATGTACCACACTTGAGACAAGAACGCTAACCATTACACCAATGATCTACCACACTCGAGACAAGAATGCTAACCATTACACCACCGATCTACTACACTCGAGGCAAGAATGCTAATCATTACACCAATGATCTACCACACTCAAGGCAAGAACGCTAACCATTACACCACCGATGTACCACACTTGAGACAAGAACGCTAACCATTACACCACCGATCTACCACACTCGAGGCAAGAACACTAACCATTACACCACCGATCTACCACACTTGAGACAAGAACGCTAACCATTACACCACCAATGTACCACACTTGAGACAAGAACGCTAACCATTACACCACCGATCTACCACACTCGAGGCAAGAACACTAACCATTACACCACCAATCTACCACACTCGAGGCAAGAACACTAACCATTACACCACCGATCTACCACACTCGAGGCAAGAATGCTAATCATTACACCAATGATCTACCACACTCAAGGCAAGAACGCTAACCATTACACCAATGATCTACCACACTTGAGACAAGAACGCTAACCATTACACCACCGATCTACCACACTCGAGGCAAGAACACTAACCATTACACCACCGATCTACTACACTCGAGGCAAGAACGCTAACAATTACACCACTGATCTATCACACTCAAGGCAAGAATGCTAACCATTACATCACCGATCTACCACACTCGAGACAAGAACTCTAACCATTACACCACCGATCTACCACACTCAAGGCAAGAACGCTAACCATTACACCACCGATCTACCACACTCGAGGCAAGAATGCTAATCATTACACCAATGATCTACCACACTCGAGACAAGAACGCTAACCATTACACCACCGATCTACCACACTCGAGTCAAGAACGCTAACCATTACACCACCGATCTACCACACTCGAGTCAAGAACGCTAACCATTACACCACCGATGTACCACACTTGAGACAAGAACGCTAACCATTACACCAATGATCTACCACACTCGAGGCAAGAACACTAACCATTACACCACCGATCTACTACACTCGAGGCAAGAATGCTAATCATTACACCAATGATCTACCACACTCGAGACAAGAACGCTAACCATTACACCAATGATCTACCACACTCGAGACAAGAACGCTAACCATTACACTACCGATCTACTACACTCTAGGCAAGAATGCTAATCATTACACCAATGATCTACCACACTCAAGGCAAGAACGCTAACCATTACACCACCGATCTACCACACTCAAGGCAAGAACGCTAACCATTACACCACCGATCTACCACACTCGAGGCAAGAATGCTAATCATTACACCAATGATCTACCACACTCGAGGCAAGAATGCTAATCATTACACCAATGATCTACCACACTTGAGACAAGAACGCTAACCATTACACCACCGATCTACCACACTCGAGGCAAGAATGCTAATCATTACACCAATGATCTACCACACTCGAGACAAGAACGCTAACCATTACACCACCGATCTACCACACTCGAGTCAAGAACGCTAACCATTACACCACCGATCTACCACACTCGAGTCAAGAACGCTAACCATTACACCACCGATGTACCACACTTGAGACAAGAACGCTAACCATTACACCAATGATCTACCACACTCGAGGCAAGAACACTAACCATTACACCACCGATCTACTACACTCGAGGCAAGAATGCTAATCATTACACCAATGATCTACCACACTCGAGACAAGAACGCTAACCATTACACCAATGATCTACCACACTCGAGACAAGAACGCTAACCATTACACTACCGATCTACTACACTCGAGGCAAGAATGCTAATCATTACACCAATGATCTACCACACTCAAGGCAAGAACGCTAACCATTACACCACCGATCTACCACACTCAAGGCAAGAACGCTAACCATTACACCACCGATCTACCACACTCGAGGCAAGAATGCTAATCATTACACCAATGATCTACCACACTCGAGGCAAGAATGCTAATCATTACACCAATGATCTACCACACTTGAGACAAGAACGCTAACCATTACACCACCGATCTACCACACTCGAGGCAAGAATGCTAATCATTACACCAATGATCTACCACACTCAAGGCAAGAACGCTAAACATTACACCAATGATCTACCACACTCAAGGCAAGAACGCTAACCATTACACCACCGATCTACCACACTCGAGGCAAGAACGCTAACCATTACACCACCGATCTACCACACTCGAGACAAGAACGCTAACCATTACACCACCGATGTGGTTTTTTATATGGTAAAAGAAAAGAAAAAAGATAAAACGTTAAGAGTAATTGCTTCACAGCTAATGTCTGGTGTTGCATAGTCATATTGGAGTTTTATTGACAAAGATTATTTCAATTTGTTAGATTAGGTTTTTGCATTGGTAGAAAAAGAATCAGCTATATGTATCTTTTTTTATGTGTTTACAAATTCCTAATGTTATTTAACTGTTGTTGGTAGACCCTTTGTTGTTGTCATCATACCTCTCCAAATGTTTACCAATGTACCAGATAAACAATCTAAAATTCTCTGGTGAAAACATTAGTACTTGTAAACAAACATCTGTGTCTTTATGATCAGATGGCATGATCAAAGAACTTATGATGTGATTTCTTTGAAAATATAGATCAAATGGGAAACATGAAGAGGATATATCATTGGTTGAAAGTTTAATAGCAAGTCATCCTATATATACAACATGGCCAAACATTGGATTTCTAGTTTGTTTTGTCTTAAATGTCAATGTCCAAGGAAGATTCAAAGGAAAAACAATATCCACCCCCACATCTGATAAAGATTGATAAACATTCAGATTTATTCTGCATACTGGAAGGATACTCTTTTAATGCAGTCCTAGCAATGAGCACCGGTCCTCCGGTCCACAACCAGTAAAACTTTGTTCGGACCAGTAAATTTTCAGTTTTTATTTAACCTATATAAAAATAAATTCAAGAATTTGATTTGGACCAGTAAATTCAAATTTTCATTTTGAGGACTGTTAAATGCCCACTTTTGGCCCCTCCCATCAGAACAAAACTTCATCTGTATAAATCTGAATCTCTCTCATCTCAGGTATCCTTCCTACTAAGGTTTGTTCCAATTGATATCAGCCATTTTGGATGAAAAGCAGCACTGTCAAATATAATTTTGAAAGAGGCTATGGCAACCAATTTTGGTCTACACTGTCCTGCAGCTGGTGTATTATGAAAAGATTAAAATATGCAAATTTAATGATTGACAGATGACAACAAATGCTTCATTATGACAAAAGCTGACACGGCCTTGGCCAGATGGTTTAAGGATTAGAGCTAGGGTCATGGTGTTTAACGCCACTTTCAACTATATTTCAGCTATATCGTGGCGGTCAGTTTTATTGGTAGAGGAAACCGGATTATAAGGAGAAAACCACAGAAATGTCACAAGTCACTGACAAACTTCATCACACAATGTTGTATCGAGCATACCATGATATGAGTGGGATTCGAACTCACAACGTTAATGGTGATAGGCACTGATTGCATAGATAGTTGAAAATGCAACTACCATATGATCACGACCACGACAGCCCCTGCTCCATTATGACTAAAGCTGACATGGCCTTGACCAGATCATTCAAATCAATGTAAAACACCATACAATCTGCTTAAAAAACATTTACATTTGAAGGGGCAGGTTTTAAACTACTTACCCATTAAATTTTACTAAAATATGTGGTCAATATTACAACTTACATGAGACAACATCCTGGTTGATGTTTAGGAGAATATTATCTGGCGTCATGGCAACTGCACATGGATATTCATCCTGGTTCCTTACAATTGCCTGCAAAACAGAAAGACAAACAAATGAAATAGAGAGTATAACCCAACATAGGCTACCTCCTACAAGATAGCTGTACCTGTGAAATTATCCTATATTAAATCAAATGTATTGATTGATTGATTGGTGTTTAACGCCAACTTTAGCAATATTTCAGCTATATCATGGCGTGAAATAAAATGGACATGATATTACATTGTAAGTGTTTGCTTTAAAAACTTCTGGACTTTTTACCTTAAGAAGGATTACCAAGTATTTACAGATACTCTGTGGTTTTCTCAAGGAATGCCTCCTTTCTCAACCACTAAACATTGTTGCCATGATACAACTGAAAAAATAAGCTCAATTGGCATAATGCAAAATTTAGCCAATAAAATCCTTTTTTTTTAATTTTTTTTATTGAGATTGAAGACCAAACATAAATTAAAAGGCCACCCATTCTGTAATGAAAAAGTGGCCTTATAAGAGAGATGGGCTCTCTTGAGGTGGGGGTGGGGGGGGGGGGGGGGAGTAGGATTTCACTATCTCAGCTTATCTGAAATCTGGCCTAATAAGGGGGGTGGCCTTTGGTGAGAGTAGCCATACCACTGTATGTATAGTACATTGTTTTATAGAAGTAAGTGGACAGTTGTTTTTACAGAAATACAGAAATAGTCTAAAAATACAGTAATATATCTAAAATGACAATAAACAAAGCCTGGAAACATAAGATACCCAATGTTAGCATATTAAAACTAACTCCAATCCTTGGTATGTTTGTTTATTTCCCAGTGGAAATTTTATTAAGTGAAAGCTCTCACCAAATTTATACAAATCAAAGGTTAATATGGTAACAGGGGAATTGCTCCTAATACTGGTTAATGCTTCAGGAAAACAAATACAATACTTTCTGACACCTTCCCATTTGTTACTTCAGATCCATCAATTTACCACCAGTTATCAAATTTTATCACTTAAAATCATATTTTTGCTTTATTGGAAAAATGTATATCAAAATAATATGCCAAGTTGCACACCTATTCCCTAAACTGAGATCAAATGATGTTACATGACCTACATCTAAATTTAGAATCTGTATACCATTGTATTAACAAAGATTACCAGAAGTAAAGATATGTAATCTTGTTTGTATACATTCTATATTGGTATTTGCAGGACAATGGACAATAGCAAATATTGTTACATGGGGGTAATATTAATATTGTTACATGGGGGTAACCAATAACTTCCTTCTAAGATATTGATATCTATACAACACTGTCTACAGTCTATAGGTAATCAAGACAAGAAAATCCTTACATTTATATTGTCTCAAAGCAATGTGACCAGATAATATAAAAATACCTTATCTATTTTGGCTCTGAAAGGATTTATCAAAACAATTCTAATGTAATTGTTTAATATTCCTGGTTTGTGATTGGACAATGCTGTAATTTTCAGGGTATCAATTCCACGGTTGAAATATCATGAGATAGTTTTAGAATTTTAGCCGATTACCACTTACGTCATCTTGTCAATAATGTGGCAATACATGTGATTGCATTAGAATGGAGATAACTGTATTGTATTTGAAAATTTCACGTTGGCAAATATCCGTTTACTGGCTCCACTAACACGTCGCCAGTAAACTCAATTTACCACCATCAAATCTCCAATTGAAGCCGTGAAATTTTCAAATACAATACAGTTATCTTCTATGTCCAATGTAACATTTTTTTAATCGATATACTGGCATGTGGTCAAACATTTTGTGTATATTGTGAAGTAGTAGGGCTTACACTTACCTATATACAAATAACTGTTTTATTTCCTAATTAAACAGAAGCAAGGTAGCAGACATGACTTAAATATATTCATCCATATATTGTAGAAAAACTGATGAAAATGATTTATTTGTTGAATTAGATAACAATAAACAAGTGGAATACAGAGTAAAAAGTCCTAAATTTTATATTACATGTTTTTCAATATTATTATCTAAATATTAAAATTTTGAATTTTTTGGAAATTTTGAATTATTTTGAAATTTTTGAAGTTTTGAAATTTGTTGTCCAATGAAAAAAAGGTTCAAAGGTCAGTTCAATAGTCTCTTGAAGACTATTGACGTGTCAATAGATCACAGGGGAGCAAAAAACGCAAAAATATGTAGTTACTTAATAAACAAGAACAAAATTACAATTAGGTAATAACAGTAATTATCGCCACTTAAGAGGGGCCGTCGTGGTCATGAGCGTATGATAGTTGGATTTATAACTATCTATGCAATCGGTGCTTATCACCATTAACGTTGGGAGTTCGAACCCCGTTCAGACGAGGTGTGCTCGATACAACATTATTATCAGTGACTTGTGGCTGCCTTCATCAATAAACTAACTGCCATGAGATAACTAAAGTATTGTTGAAAGTGACATACAACACACTTAACCATAAAGTTTTTGGAGTTTGATTTAATGTGTCTTTTGTTCTGAATGATCTGTGTCCATTTGTATGTTTATGATCTTACTCAGGTGTTTATTTGTTTTGTATGATCATACTCAGGTGTTTATTTGTTTTGTATGATTTTACTCAGGTGTTCATTTGTTTGGTATGATCTTACTCAGGTGTTTATTTGGTTTGCTATTAAATGATCTTACTCAGGTGTTTATTTGGTTTGCTATTAAATGATCTTACTCAGATGTTTATTTGATTTGCTATTAAGTGATCTTACTCAAGTGTTTATTTGGTTTGCTATTAAATGATCTTACTAAAGTGTTTATTTGCTTAGCTATTAAGTGATCTTATTCAGGTGTTTATTTGTTTTGCTATTATATGATCTTACTCAGGTGTTTATTTGCTTAGCTATTAAATGATCTTACTCAGGTGTTTATTTGCTTAGCTATTAAATGATCTTACTCAGGTGTTTATTTGTTTTGCTATTAAATGATCTTACTCAGGTGTTTATTTGTTTAGCTATTAAATGATCTTACTCAGGTGTTTATTTGTTTTGCTATTAAGTGATCTTACTCAGGTGTTTATTTGATTTGCTATTAAATGATCTTACTCAGGTGTTTATTTGTTTTGCTATTAAATGATCTTACTCAGGTGTTTATTTGTTTAGCTATTAAATGATCTTATTCAGGTGTTTATTTGTTTTGCTATTAAATGATCTTACTCAGGTGTTTATTTGTTTTGCTATTAAGTGATCTTACTCAGGTGTTTATTTGCTTAGCTATTAAATGATCTTACTCAGGTGTTTATTTGTTTAGCTATTAAATGATCTTACTCAGGTGTTTATTTGTTTAGCTATTAAATGATCTTACTCAGGTGTTTATTTGTTTAGCTATTAAGTGATCTTACTCAGGTGTTTATTTGTTTTGCTATTAAATGATCTTACTCAGGTGTTTATTTGTTTAGCTATTAAGTGATCTTATTCAGGTGTTTATTTGTTTTGCTATTAAGTGATCTTACTCAGGTGTTTATTTGATTTGCTATTAAATGATCTTACTCAGGTGTTTATTTGATTTGCTATTATATGATCTTACTCAGATGTTTATTTGATTTGCTATTAAATGATCTTACTCGGGTGTTTATTTATTTTGCTATTAAATGATCTTACTCAAGTGTTTATTTGTTTAGCTATTAAATGATCTTACTCAGGTGTTTATTTGTTTAGCTATTAAGTGATCTTACTCAGGTGTTTATTTGTTTAGCTATTAAGTGATCTTACTCAGGTGTTTTTTTGTTTTGCTATTAAGTGATCTTACTCAGGTGTTTATTTGTTTTGCTATTATATGATCTTACTCAGGTGTTTATTTGTTTTGCTATTAAGTGATCTTATTCAGGTGTTTATTTGTTTTGCTATTATATGATCTTACTCAGGTGTTTTTTTGTTTTGCTATTAAGTGATCTTATTCAGGTGTTTATTTGTTTTGCTATTATATGATCTTACTCAGGTGTTTATTTGTTTTGCTATTAAATGATCTTACTCAGGTGTTTATTTGATTTGCTATTAAATGATCTTACTCGGGTGTTTATTTGTTTTGAATGATCTTCTCAGGTGTATGTTGTTGTTTTTTATAATAACAATAATAAGTACTATATATGTTTTAGCTAGTCATATATTCTATTAAAATATTATTGAATAATGTCATGCTATATGTTAATAAATATCTAATAGTGATAAAACAGTCACAATCCACATATAAAAATTCAATATTCACATAATATGTACATTATTTTTCTTCCTTAAAAATTTATCTTAAATATTCCTTTTTCTAGCTATATAAAACAATTTTATGGGGAAAAACAAGTTTCCAACAGAATTTAGATTTTATCGATAATTTTTTAATTTTTCCTTTGATCTTTAAACGCGATGATATAAACATACTGCCCTTGGATGAAGGTGTTAGGGTAGATTAACACATGAGGGAAAAAATTATCACCCGAGTCGAAGTCGAGAGTGAAAATTTTTTCACAGAGTGTGTTAATCACCCCAACACCTTCATCCAAGGGCAGTGTGTTTTTTATTATACTGAATGCCTAATGATTCAAGTGTGCATTATATAATTATGTTATTAGGACAATTGTTAAAAAAGTAAAAAGTCATAAATTAAGAGTTTACTTACATTAACAACAACAAAACATCAAATAGCAACAAATTTACTGAACTTTTTTTTCATCATTTCACCATCTTTTTTTCTGATTGATGCATAAAAAAGTCTCAACATCTCATCCAGTTTTTGATTTGTGTAAGTTTCAAATTCTCCAGGTTCATTTTTTGAATGAGGAAGTCCCGGAAAAGCTTAATGCTCTGTGTTACAGCTCTTTGTGTAGATTTGCTATCTTTTGATTTCATTAATTCAGAGATATTATCCTCCGTAATGTCAACAAACACCATGATGAGGAAATAAGAATCGGTAAACATCGGCCGGAGCGGGTGTTAATTTTTCCGTAATGGCAAACTTCGGGCTCAGCGGGTGTTAATATTAGGCATTAACACCCGTTGCTAATATCATCACATGTTGCTAGGGATGGGAAGGGCTTATGAAAGGTTAGTGAAAATTAACAAATGCCGCTTGTCCAATGAAATGAATGAATGGATAATGTAAGAAATTTGCATAAAGTATAATAATATACAATTATGGCCTTCATGAGAAGTTAATATCCATAATTATTAAATTTCGAGATTTAATAATTATGGATATTAACTTCTCATGAAGGACACAACTGTATTATTATACTGAACTAATATGAGGGAAATAACTAGTTATTGGTTCGACATGCAAAAGCGTGCCAATTTCAAACAGTTATTTTGTGCTACGTGCAGATTCCCGCACAGTTATTTGACCTACGTGCAGTTTGCCGCATGAATAATGAGCTATTTCTTGTTCCATGGAATAAAACTTTAAAATATCTTAATTATTTCTTGCTTGGTTTCTATAGTAAAGTATAATAATATCTATTATCAGGCGAAAAGCATGATACAAACATATTATCTTTGATTTCTAATATGACGTTTATATTGATGTCACTTACATCTACTTTGATAAATCCTAGATAAACGTACTATCATTGATATGTGTAGCTAGAAATAGATTTCTCATCACATTTCACATCTTGTGCTTCATCTTCGATGCAATATTGTCCTAAGAAATCCATTCTTGCAAAACAAATCAATGCTAATATATTCTAAAATCTTTTAAAATTGGACACTTCTACTTTATAATATTGACTTTGTAATTAGATGCTAAATATTTATATTTCAAAAGAAAATATAAATAATAAATAAAGAAATGATATACCTGGAAATATATATTTCAACTTCTATATAAATTCATAAATTTATTTGCCAATAACAAATCAAAGTTGTAGAAGCATTTGAAACATAGATAAAATGATGTAGTACTTTGCAAAATGTTAATAATTGAATCTTTAAAACTCCTGAACTTTGAATTTATATAGAAGTTGAAATAAGATAATAGAGAAACTACAGGCTCAAAAGAGCTTATTATCAGTCACTAGCTCAAAAGAGCTTGTTATCAGTCACTAGCTCAAAAGAGCTTATTATCAGTCACTAGCTCAAAAGAGCTTATTATCAGTCACTAGCTCAAAAGAGCTTATTATCAGTCACTAGCTCAAAAGAGTTTATTATCAGTCACTAGCTCAAAAGAGCTTATTATCAGTCACTAGCTCAAAAGAGCTTGTTATCAGTCACTAGCTCAAAAGAGCTTATTATCAGTCACTAGCTCAAAAGAGTTTATTATCAGTCACTAGCTCAAAAGAGCTTATTATCAGTCACTAGCTCAAAAGAGCTTGTTATCAGTCACTAGCTCAAAAGAGTTTATTATCAGTCACTAGCTCAAAAGAGTTTGTTATCAGTCACTAGCTCAAAAGAGCTTGTTATCAGTCACTAGCTCAAAAGAGTTTATTATCAGTCACTAGCTCAAAAGAGCTTATTATCAGTCACTAGCTCAAAAGAGCTTATTATCAGTCACTAGCTCAAAAGAGCTTGTTATCAGTCACTAGCTCAAAAGAGTTTATTATCAGTCACTAGCTCAAAAGAGCTTGTTATCAGTCACTAGCTCAAAAGAACTTGTTATCAGTCACTAGCTCAAAAGAGTTTATTATCAGTCACTAGCTCAAAAGAGCTTATTATCAGTCACTAGCCCAAAAGAGCTTGTTATCAGTCACTAGCTCAAAAGAGTTTATTATCAGTCACTAGCTCAAAAGAGCTTATTATCAGTCACTAGCTCAAAAGAGCTTGTTATCAGTCACTAGCTCAAAAGAGTTTATTATCAGTCACTAGCTCAAAAGAGTTTATTATCAGTCACTAGCTCAAAAGAGCTTATTATCAGTCACTAGCTCAAAAGACTTTATTATCAGTCACTAGCTCAAAAGAGTTTATTATCAGTCACTAGCTCAAAAGAGCTTGTTATCAGTCACTAGCTCAAAAGAGCTTGTTATCAGTCACTAGCTCAAAAGAGCTTGTTATCAGTCACTAGCTCAAAAGAGCTTATTATCAGTCACTAGCTCAAAAGAGTTTATTATCAGTCACTAGCTCAAAAGAGCTTATTATCAGTCACTAGCTCAAAAGAGCTTGTTATCAGTCACTAGCTCAAAAGAGTTTATTATCAGTCACTAGCTCAAAAGAGCTTGTTATCAGTCACTAGCTCAAAAGAGTTTATTATCAGTCACTAGCTCAAAAGAGTTTATTATCAGTCACTAGCTCAAAAGAGCTTGTTATCAGTCACTAGCTCAAAAGAGTTTATTATCAGTCACTAGCTCAAAAGAGCTTGTTATCAGTCACTAGCTCAAAAGAGCTTGTTATCAGTCACTAGCTCAAAAGAGCTTGTTATCAGTCACTAGCTCAAAAGAGTTTATTATCAGTAACTAGCTCAAAAGAGTTTATTATCAGTCACTAGCTCAAAAGAGCTTGTTATCAGTCACTAGCTCAAAAGAGCTTGTTATCAGTCACTAGCTCAAAAGAGTTTATTATCAGTCACTAGCTCAAAAGAGCTTGTTATCAGTCACTAGCTCAAAAGAGCTTGTTATCAGTCACTAGCTCAAAAGAGCTTATTATCAGTCACTAGCTCAAAAGAGCTTATTATCAGTCACTAGCTCAAAAGAGCTTATTATCAGTCACTAGCTCAAAAGAGCTTGTTATCAGTCACTAGCTCAAAAGAGCTTGTTATCAGTCACCTTCGGTCGGGTAATATGTCTCTCAGTCCTGGGTAATATTTTGGCATATTACCTGGACAAGACCACATTATTATATAAATATTGTCTCAAAATATGAATTGCACTCATAAGCTTGTGCAATACAATATTTTGCTTGGAACAATATTGAACAATTAGTTTGCCAACAACCCTATAGTATAATGACTTATTATCTAATTAACTTGTATCTGGATTCCTTTGAAAATCTAGTTAAACTGAACATTACTTATTACAGGCATATTTTTTATTAGAACTTAAAATAAATGAAATATTGATTGCTACAGTAGGCACAAAAAATTAGCAATGAAATTCAGGATGTATGTTGTCACATCTTTTTTTTTTTTATGAAAAAAGGGAAAACATTAAAATTGTGAAAAAATTCATTGCTTTTACTTCACACTAATCATACAATTCTTTTGTGAGAATATAAATAGATTCTCCTTTTGCTACCACTGGATTACTATATTTCTCCACTCAATATAAGGGGCCGTCGTGGTCGTGATTATATGTTAGTTGAATTTATAACTACCTATGCTATCAGTACCTATCACCACTAACGTTGTGAGTTCGAATCCCAATCAGGCAAGGTGTACTCTATACAACATTATGTGATAAAGTTTGTCAGTGACTCGTGGCAGGTTGGTGGTTTTTTCTGGGTACTCAGGTTTCCACCACCAATAAAACTTACCTCCACGATATAACTGAAATATTGTTGAAAGTGGTGTTAAACACCATATCATAACCACTTGATATAATTAAATTTTCATATTTTGAGGTTTAAAATTAAAAAATTCAGCTATTGTGAAATATCATAATCCACTAGTGACAGAAGAAAAATATGTGAAATATCATAATCCACTAGTGGCAGAAGAAAAATATGTGAAATATCATAATCCACTAGTGACAGAAGAAAAATATGTGAAATATCATAATCCACTAGTGGCAGAAGAAAAATATGTGAAATATCATAATCCACTAGTGACAGAAGAAAAATATGTGAAATATCATAATCCACTAGTGGCAGAAGAAAAATATGTGAAATATCATAATCCACTAGTGGCAGAAGAAAAATATGTGAAATATCATAATCCACTAGTGGCAGAAGAAAAATATGTGAAATGTCATAATCCACTAGTGACAGAAGAAAAATATGTGAAATATCATAATCCACTAGTGGCAGAAGAAAAATAGGTTTCTCCTATTACCAAAATATCAAAAATATTTTTAAGTTGTTAGTTTCAATCATTAATGACCGTCAAAAGAAAATTGGCTGGTGGTAACTGAACACAAAAAAGACCAAGACTTATGGCATTGGTAATTGAACACAAAAAAAGTCCAAAACTTATAGCATTGGTAATCCAAGTCCTGGTTTGCAAAATATATTCATTTATCATTAAAAAAAAACCAATTGAAAAATGGAGCTATAATTGATATAGAATCTCCATTAAGTTGTAACCATTGTTGACGGTTATGTTATACTAAAATCAATACAGACATGAAATTGATTAAAATCTGCAATAATTAGAGTAAAACAGCATCATACTAAATGTTTAATAAACAAGTCGTGTTGAGTTAAGGAAATACCTGCAGCCATTAATTATTAATTTTAAGGTGCTTGTTGTATGTTTATTTCATTAACCTCCAAATTCTTTTTATTTTATTTTCAACTCCTGGTTAAGATTTGTTCCATGTTATCTACTTAAAAAAGACATTATTCTCATCAGTTATAGAGTATAGGTATACTTTGAAAATAAAATTTATTTGTACAATGTAAATTAAAACTGTCAGGTTATCACACACACAAAAAAAAGGACTGTAGCAAGTGACATTTAAAGTAATATTACACCAATTTTGGGTGAAAATTTATTTGTACAATGTAAATTAAAACTCAGGTTATCACACAACACAAAAAAGGGACTATAGCAAGTGACATTTAAAGTAATATTACACCAGTTTTGGGTTATGAAAATTTCCCCCTGAAAATTCAATTTGGAATACGGCAGTACCTTTACTAAGCTATTCATGCATGTTTCAAGTTGAAATATGTTCCCAACAACTAGAAATCTGCAAATCCGTGTGCATGTGTATCGTCCTCGCCATTGTTGTGGAGACTGATTAACTTTCGGTTGTTTTGTTCCACTGATTGCCGATCATGACCTTGTGATGAAAAGATAAACAATCATGGATGCTGAGGTAAGCACGCACACATTTCTGACAATGATTATTGAGGAATCTGTCTGTTTCATGTCGTGTGAACCAAATTTTTTTTTTGCAGTTATTCTTATGTGGTACACACGAAATATATTTTTATTTTTGTTCATCAACTGAACATTGCGCATGAGCGATAATCTCCCCGAAAGAGGTCAAATCTTGGGTCACGCACATATCCTTTGCATTACTGTACAGGAAAACAGAATTATCTGCTGTCAAATATTTTATGGAAACGGATTAATATAAGTGTTATGCTTGTTTCTGAATCCTATGTTATATTGTATTGTGAAAAAAATGTAATATGTAATTCATCAATAAAAATATGTTTAAATCAAATATTTTGCGATTTGCTCTTAAAATCTGCTTTTGCATGGATTTTTAATGTTATGCAGATGATTTTAGTTAAAATTAAGTGAAAATATTTAATTCCACGATATTTGCCTTTCATATTACTTCAAAGCATTCTATGATTATTTTTTTTAAATACAGCTATTCTCTATATGGTCAATATCTAACCAGTACTTCTTTAGTAATTTAGTCTCTACATAGAAGATAGCTGTGAAAACGTAGATATTATGGTCTTTATGTTGGTTTTTTGATAGGTGTAGATCATAGATAGATATGGTATGCACATAGCAAAAACACATCATAAGGACCATAAGAGCTACCATTCCACAGCTACATAGAGGCATAGTGATCAACACCAAGACTTTATACAGTTAATGACTATATGCCACCAAAAAAATCACATAGTAAATGCAATAATTAAGGAGAGCTACTAGTAGCCTCTGGCTGTATGTAATCCTCATAAAATAAATAAAGAATTAAATAATTGTCAACTCAACACTTAATTCTTTGCCAAGAAAAAAAATTACAAGTCTAGGTAAGTAGCATACACAATAATTCAGAGAGTATCAGGATCCCCTTGGAAATAAGATAATTGGTTTTCATAGGTTATCCTTGGTTTAATTCATTTAACATGCAAGAAGTAGAATTAAATTTAATAGTTAACAAGAGTTTTATTTTTTACTTTTAGTCAAATTTAGAAATTTTAAATTTAGAATATTTTACTTTTTGACCTATTACAGCACTTATGAAAGTCCAATAACAAGTATTTAATTAGAAATTGAAAATTGAAAACTGAAATTAAGTGATGGGTATTATACATAAAGACTTTCTAATCATAATACTATACATTATCACATATTTTGTTGCAATATGCTCGTTTTTGCATGTCCAATAATAGCTAAAAGTCAGTGTTGGTTATTTGCCCTCAGGGCAAATATGGGACAAATATCCATATTGGCCCTCAAATATCCGTATTTGCCCTCATATATCCGTATTTCCCCCCTAATTCAACTTCCGGCATCTGCGCAGTGGTCTCAAAGTACAAGGAAAGATGATGCATAAAGATATGCATAAAATCGTATTTCAATCAAATTAACACATTTCAACATATTGGAATAAAGTTTAAATAACTTGAAACGGACTAATTAGCTCAAATGTATAATTTGTGTTGAAATGTCAATTTTCCATTCAAATGTCAACGTCTTGGGTAGATTTTACAAACAGTTTCTAACGTCATTGTACAGATCCACATTGTTTGGTATATTTTTGAAACCAGACTCGAAACAAAAATATTTGAAAGTTGAACAAAGGCAACCCTTATAAGGATTTATTTCCGCATTTTGTCAGTTCAAAGATCTTTTTTGCAATGTCAATGTAAAATATGTGATTAAAAGATTATGATATGAAATTTTCCATATCGTCCCTGGTATCAACCCTCGACCCATATCAGCCCTCCAGCTTCGCTGTCGGGCTTGATATGGAAGTCTCGGGCTAATACCAGGGCCAATATGGAAAATGTCATGTAATAATCTCTTACTATCATTTACTATAACTCTTACAGTAGTAAACTTAATTATCATCAACTAAATAAATACAGGTATGCATGTTCCAAACCAGCACCTGGATTTTCAACGTCATATGAATGGTCTTTTTTCTATGTTCAATGGGGTCAAGGTAAGAGGTAAGGGGCAATCGTTCGTTTTGTTACTATTGGTGGAATTGATGACTATCAATGTTTAAACTTTCTTTTCATAATCTACCTGCAGATCATCAAGTTAAATACAAAGTCCTGTCAGAATTTAATTTTCTAAACCACTCATGTTATTTTAAATCTGAATTTTTGCATTTCTTCAAGATAAATAAAGTTAGATTTTCAGAAGTGCTATCAAATTAAATTAGCAAACATAAATACGACATTAAGTTTGGCAGAGAATAAGATTTAAAAATAATACATTATATTAATGCTTACCCGAACTTCAATTTTCAAATATTTGTCAGATTTTTTCTGTTTAAGTCGTTGTACAAACTGTTCTGCTGCAATTGGCTCCTTCCTTACTGCTGTCACTGCTTTTTCTTCCCTTTCTGTTGAAGAGTCATCAAATCCAAATACAGATTTTAAATTTAAAATTTGTCGACTCAAAGCGGACATTAATCGTCTTCCCATCATTTATGGACCATTTCTATTTCCAATCTCGTAATTTTACTCAAAATAAAACACTCTTTCCGGTTATATGTGTATAAAAATATATATAAATATATAAAGTGTGTAATGTTTTTTTTTATCAAGTCACATGACTTTCATCATTCCATTATATAAAAGCCGTCAACAATTAACCATAAATGCTCATTAATGCTCGGAAAACAAAATTTGCCTAATGACCATTTTCGTTGTAATAAAATCCATTTTCCATCAAATTCCACACTACTGTACTTATTTGTTGGAAACTGACAACAATGTCACATTTCTCTTAAAACAATTACTTGCTTGCCTTGTGTCAAATCAATGATTTTACAAAGCTCCAGTAACACGCAATTCAGTATTGTCACTTTCCTAGGTAAAACATTCATTTTTCTTAAAAACGACATCTGCTTCATAAAATCAGAGTTTTCTGCTACAAGCCAAGTAGACCATATGTTTAGTTGTATGTATTATTAACTATATTGTCAATTTAAAAGGTAATATTGAATTTTTTCACGCTGTAATCAACCAATAGTTTATAAGCTTCTGTATCTTTAATATGATCAATTCTATGTTTACTTTTTTCCATTTGTTATTCATTCAAACAAATAGTCATTTTGATATATTGTTTGTTTTCATTTCATTATTGATTAATTTTTTTTTAGATGTTTCTCTAATTCTTCAATAATTCACTGACCTTTAACTCTAAAATTGTTAATGGCCAGATAACAAAACCAATATTTTGGTACGAAACATCATAGATGATATTTGTTATTCATTTGTAATACCAATGACATTCAATCTACTATTCTCAACAAGTCAAATGCATTAGCACTTAAAGGTTCTATTAAAAGGATCATATAATGGTAACAGTAGAAAATGGATGAACGAAATAATATCATTTCTAAAATTTTGTGACAAAATTAGGTAGACATGAAAAAACAATTTATCATATATTTTAGACAATAATTCCAGACATTTTTTTACTTAAGAAAGTTGACATTTCCATTAATGGACTCTTAGATATCATAACAATTAAACTTTTAGTCAAATGGAATTTTAGTACCCAAATAGACTTATTAGCAAAACAGACTTACTAGTCCAAATATACCAACAGATCAAATAGACATGTTAACCAAATAGACCTCTATTCCAAATATACCTTCAGACCAAATAGACATCTAGTCCAAATATACCTTCAGACGAATAGATCAATAGACCAAATTGGCCAATCAATCAAACACATATAGATCAAACAGACATATAGACCAAAATGGACCTATAGACCAAATAGATACATTAACCAAATAGAACTCTAGTCCAAATACATATAGATTAAATAGACCTATAGGCCAAATATACTTTCAGACCAAATAGACATATTAATCAAAAATACCTCTAAAGACCAAATATATCTATAGACCAAATACATGTAGACCTATAAACCCAAAAGGACCAGTAGTCCAAACAGACTTAAAGCTATCTAGAGACTAAATAGACCCATAGAACAAACAGATATATAGTACAAAAAAATGCATAGTACAAATAAACTAAAGACCAAATTTATCTATAGACCAAATAAACCTATTGACCAAAAAGATATATAGTCCAAACATACTTATAATCTAAATAGACAAATATACATTTAGTCCAGATAGACTTTTAGTCCAAAAAGACACTTAGTCCAAATAGACTATTAGACCAAATAAACTTTTAGTCCAAATAGACTTTAGTCCAAATAAACTTTTAGTCCAAATATACCTTTGGACCATAAACACCAATATATAAAATAAACTTATATTGTAAATATACCTATAGCTTAATTGGACCTTTATTCCAAATAGGTCTACACACCAAATAGACATATAAACCAACAATTAAATTGACCAAATAAACATCTAGACCAAATGGTATATATTCCAAATAGATTTAATAGTTCAAATAGACTTACAGTCTAAGTCAAGCTCTTGACCAAATATGCCTACAGTCCAAAAAGGGGAACAAATTGAGAAAATTATACAAAATAGATCACATTCAAAATCTTCTTATACCTCTTGTGGAGGTTTGTATGTGATGACAAAAGTAACATTGATTTAGCATGTCTAAATCATACTGAATTAAATCAGATCAGAGAAGTCTGACAAACATAAATATCTCTGGTATATTGGGAAAATCTGATTGTTTAATGTCAGTACACATAGTAAACTGTCTGAAGATATATATCTGTAGGTATACTAGGAATAATCTGATTATTTAATGTCAGTACACAGTAAACTGTCTGAAGATATATATCTGTAGGTATACTAGGAATAATCTGATTGTTTAATGTCAGTACACATAGTAAACTGTCTGAAGATATATATCTGTAGGTATACTAGGAATAATCTGATTGTTTAATGTCAGTACACAGTAAACTGTCTGAAGATATATATCTGTAGGTATACTAGGAATAATCTGATTGTTTAATGTCAGTACACATAGTAAACTGTCTGAAGATATATATCTGTAGGTATACTAGGAATAATCTGATTGTTTAATGTCAGTACACAGTAAACTGTCTGAAGATATATATCTGTAGGTATACTAGGAATAATCTGATTGTTTAATGTCAGTACACATAGTAAACTGTCTGAAGATATATATCTGTAGGTATACTAGGAATAATCTGATTGTTTAATGTCAGTACACAGTAAACTGTCTGCAGATATATATCTGTAGGTATACTAGGAATAATCTGATTGTTTAATGTCAGTACACATAGTAAACTGTCTGAAGATATATATCTGTAGGTATACTAGGAATAATCTGATTGTTTAATGTCAGTACACAGTAAACTGTCTGAAGATATATATCTGTAGGTATACTAGGAATAATCTGATTGTTTAATGTCAGTACACAGTAAACTGTCTGAAGATATATATCTGTAGGTATACTAGGAATAATCTGATTGTTTAATGTCAGTACACACAGTAAACTGTCTGAAGATATATATCTGTAGGTATACTAGGAATAATCTGATTGTTTAATGTCAGTACACATAGTAAACTGTCTGAAGATATATATCTGTAGGTATACTAGGAATAATCTGATTGTTTAATGTCAGTACACATAGTAAACTGTCTGAAGATATATATCTGTAGGTATACTAGGAATAACCTGATTGTTTAATGTCAGTACACAGTAAACTGTCTGAAGATATATATCTGTAGGTATACTAGGAATAATCTGATTGTTTAATGTCAGTACACAGTAAACTGTCTGAAGATATATATCTGTAGGTATACTAGGAATAATCTGATTGTTTAATGTCAGTACACATAGTAAACTGTCTGAAGATATATATCTGTAGGTATACTAGGAATAATCTGATTGTTTAATGTCAGTACACAGTAAACTGTCTGAAGATATATATCTGTAGGTATACTAGGAATAATCTGATTGTTTAATGTCAGTACACAGTAAACTGTCTGAAGATATATATCTGTAGGTATACTAGGAATAATCTGATTGTTTAATGTCAGTACACAGTAAACTGTCTGAAGATATATATCTGTAGGTATACTAGGAATAATCTGATTGTTTAATGTCAGTACACATAGTAAACTGTCTGAAGATATATATCTGTAGGTATACTAGGAATAATCTGATTGTTTAATGTCAGTACACAGTAAACTGTCTGAAGATATATATCTGTAGGTATACTAGGAATAATCTGATTGTTTAATGTCAGTACACATAGTAAACTGTCTGAAGATATATATCTGTAGGTATACTAGGAATAATCTGATTGTTTAATGTCAGTACACAGTAAACTGTCTGAAGATATATATCTGTAGGTATACTAGGAATAATCTGATTGTTTAATGTCAGTACACAGTAAACTGTCTGAAGATATATATCTGTAGGTATACTAGGAATAATCTGATTGTTTAATGTCAGTACACATAGTAAACTGTCTGAAGATATATATCTGTAGGTATACTAGGAATAATCTGATTGTTTAATGTCAGTACACAGTAAACTGTCTGAAGATATATATCTGTAGGTATACTAGGAATAATCTGATTGTTTAATGTCAGTACACAGTAAACTGTCTGAAGATATATATCTGTAGGTATACTAGGAATAATCTGATTGTTTAATGTCAGTACACAGTAAACTGTCTGAAGATATATATCTGTAGGTATACTAGGAATAATCTGATTGTTTAATGTCAGTACACATAGTAAACTGTCTGAAGATATATATCTGTAGGTATACTAGGAATAATCTGATTGTTTAATGTCAGTACACAGTAAACTGTCTGAAGATATATATCTGTAGGTATACTAGGAATAATCTGATTGTTTTAATGTCAGTGGTCAGTTTTATATACAGTATGACGTTGTTGCATTGAAGTAGATTTTCATGGATTAACATATGATTTTACTTTGAAAGATCTGATTTCTTGAGTTTTCTAGGATAAATAAAGATTAAAACTCTTGTCAACATCCTAAATTTATAATTGAAGTTATCCAAGGAAAATGTTTATCTAAGTTTGAGAAAACGAAGGTCCACTGAATTTAAATATAGTAATAAAAAAAGAATGCTAGGAAACTGTCACACATATTTTAGGGTATGAGGGGGTTAGGTGTTATGGTATTTAACACCACTTTCAACAATATTTCAGCTATATCGTGGCGGTCAGTTTTATTGGTGGAGGGAACCGTAGTACACAGAGAAAACCACTGCCCTGCCGCAAGTCACTTAAAAACTTTATCAAATTATGCTTTATCGAGTACACCTGGCCAGAGTGGGGTTCGAACTCACAACGCTTGTGGTGATAGGCACTGATTGTATAGGTAGTTGTTGATCCAACTACCATATGGTCACCTTTAGGGTTTTAGTTGTGGTCATTATTGAGGACTCTACTGTGACTGTGAAATAAAGAACAGTAATATTTCAGCCAATAAGATCATGGTGAGAACAAGTTAACTTGTATCTAAGTGTATAATTGGATCGTGTCTAACACTCGTTCGCATCAACATCACTTCTTACTAAATTGATAAAATACCTTAAATACAAAAGTCCACAGTGTAGATTTAGCATTAGTCAGGTTAAATAAACATATTTTTATTTTAGCATGGGATAACTTATATTAGAAGAATTTATTACAGGACCTTGCTCTTTGGCAAAAATATCTAAAAGTCAGGACAATAATACTATATTTTATTATGTATCATAATTTATATATTTATATGGATATCAATTTTCATGACTTAACGGAAAAAGTGAAGTTCGTTGACACAGCAATATGAGGTTTTATTATTTATTTGTATTCTTCCTAAGTTAAATTAGTTATGTGTGGGATGGTTCATTTCATGACTTAATGTTACCCAAGACTATAAGGAAATTTGAATCTAATAAATATTGATGAATTCATAAATTCACGATCTCAGCTTAGATTGGGTTAATTTTGCCCAATGGTTTCAGGAGACGGTTTTAAATGAGAATGGCCACCAGCAACAAACATAAATAATGATTGAGTCCATTTGAGGTCACATGATGTCCAAAGTTCACTCAGAAGGGGGCCTTCATGGTCATGATCGTATGGTAGTTGGGTTTATAACTACCTATGCAATCAGTGCCTATCACCACTAACGTTTTGAGTTCAAATCCCGTTCAGGCGAGGTTTACTCAATATAACATGTCATTATGTGATAAAGTTTGTAAGTTACTTGCGACAGGTTGGTGGTTTTCTCCGGTTACTCCAGTTTCCTCCACCAATAAAACTGACCGCCATGATAGAACTGAAATATTGTTGAAAGTGGTGTTATACACCATAACCTCACCTTAAATTTCAGAGTAAAATAAAGAGGCTTAGGCTTTTAGAAGAAATTTCAAATCTAAGTACACGTGATGGTGATCATAGATGCAAGGAGACACAAGCTACTGTAATAATTGTAAAATATGATGTATATGATGATGTTGGGATCACCTCACCCAAATTTGGTTTCAATTGGCTCAGTTGTCTCAAAAAAAAGGGGGGGTGAATAAATTTTGAAAAAAAGCTAACAACATTGAAAATGATATGCTCTTAAGGAGAACTAAATCATTATTGAGTCAAAACTAAACACGGGTATTGCATACAGACATGGGTAAAACACTTACACTTGCATCCATGTTACATTGACTCCATTTTTACCAATACTTTTTTCCTGAAATAATATTTTCCCCCCTTGAATGCTTTAGAATTTGGCTTTTCCTCTAGAATGCTATAGAATTTAGACAAATAGGGTATCCATTTAAATGCTGGAATATTCTTAGATATATTTTGACTAAAAGGTTTGTAGAAAATCTTTCATAAATGGTTTACCTTACATAGTTACCTCAAATACGTAAAACACACTGAAGTCATTCTTAACGTGCTCTCCTTAAATTGAGAAATAATTAATAAATTAATTATTTATAGAGAAATCAATAATAAGAACAATAAATCTATGATCTTAAGTAATTGAATATATAACAATTAGGAACACTAAACAGCTTGGTCTACTTTTTAAGATGGATAGACCATGCATCATTTTATTGGGAAACTTGTGCCAGGTTTACTTTATAGTGAATATGAAATCTGAAAGATCAATCGTGTAAAACATATTCAAAACAGATACCAAGCAATGTTAAAACACTAATATTGTGATGGTCTAGGAAAGCTAATGATATAATTGCAATGTATTTATTTGTCAAAATATTGTATTTTCTTTTCAATTAAGCAATACAAAAGGCCCATTAACATGAAATATTGAGTGATATTGTAGAATGTAAATAAATAATGATATAATTACCAGGATATCATTCAACTGTAAAAA
This sequence comes from Bathymodiolus brooksi, assembly GCA_963680875.1. Classification (NCBI taxonomy): domain Eukaryota; kingdom Metazoa; phylum Mollusca; class Bivalvia; order Mytilida; family Modiolidae; genus Bathymodiolus; species Bathymodiolus brooksi. The sequence continues at coordinate 123,999,655 of OY804575.1, forward strand.
TATAATAGAATAACGATCGGTATCAATAACAGTCACACAATGTCTAATAGCTCTTTAAAGGATGCCGACCAGTCACTGAAGTATACTAAACAGTCATTAAAGGCATATTGTCTACCAAAATCGTAATTTTTTCATACCCAAAATTATTGTCGTTTTCCATACTGACCTTCATAAAATGAAGATTAACACCAAGTTATGGTGCAAAAGATACGATTTTTTGACAAAAAAGACCCAAAACTATCGTTATCAGAATTATTGTCCAGGATAACAAGAATTCAAATCTATTCTTATGACCTTCTATGTGAACCCGTCTTGAGCATGCACACTGTTTAGAAACAATAAACAACATGTGGTTCTTGGGCAAAAGAGAAAGTGTCAACGCGTGGAAGAAAGCGGACTTTGATGGATTCAGAGACAAAGATGAATAGAAATGAAGTATCTTCCAAATGGAACAAGATGTTGCACGCTACGTCGTGCTAAGACTACCCCCACTCGTTCATTTGTGTCAAATTTGTATATATCTCAACACTCATTACGAGAAAATGCCGTAAAAACATGAAAAATTCTTAAGTCACATGGTAAACAGGAAGTAGATGTGCAGTAAACCTGGAAAGGGGAGACATGGTACAAGTCACCATGCCAAAGTCACATATCAAATATAAAATCATTTCTTCCAGTAGAAGCTGAGATATCTGTTATGAAAGTTTTCATTACGGCAAACATGAAAAATTCTAAGTCGCGCTGTAAACAGGAAGTAGATGTGCGGTAAGCCTGGAAAGGGGAGACACAGTACAAGTCACCATGCCAAACCATATATCAAATATAAAATCATTTCTTCCAGTAGAAGCTGAGATATCTGTTACGAAAGTTTTCATTATGGCAAATATGAAAAATTCTAAGTCGCGCGGTAAACAGGAAGTAGATGTGCGGTAAGCCTGAAAAGGGGAGACACAGTACAAGTCACCATGCCAAAGCCATAGATCAAATATAAAATCATTTCTTCCAGTAGAAGCTGAGATATCTGTTACGAAAGTGTGAACGGACAGACCGACAAGGTGATTGCAATATAGCCCCCTCTCTATGAGTGGGGGTATAACAAATGCAGGATATATGTAGGGGATCAGTTGGACCGTTGGAACGAACTCAAGGAAGTGCTACGCGTCCAAACTCGCACTGAAGTGGCAAAGATTTTGCTTGATAGGTAAGCCGAGCATGTTTTTTCCTTCTTTTCTCAATCGTTTTTCATATTTTATGAATTTATGATGATGCCTATGATAATTTTCGGTAGATATTATTCAATATATGTAATCTTGCACCTGGCAACAGCAAATTATTGTCAATGAATAGTATAAAACGGCCGTATTTGCGAGGTAAACAAATACAAATTTTAACATCCATGCTGCAGCATCCGGGCTACTGGCATAAAAATAGATTTGGCCTCGCTCAGGTCAGTGCATAATTAATTAGCTTCCAGTAACGATGGTCAGCTTTTTTAAATCGAAAAAAACAACGTTTCGTAGCGTATTCGCCAATAATTCGGTGTTTAATCTTCATTTTATGAAGGTCAGTACGGAAAACGACAATAATTTTGGGTATGAAAAAATTACGATTTTGGTAGAAAATATGCCTTTAAGGTATGCTGAACAGTCATTAAAGTATGCTGAACAGTCATTAAAGTATGCTGATCAGTCATTAAAGTATGCTGATCAGTCATTAAAGTATGCCTATCAGTCATTACAATATACTGATCAGTCATTAAAGTATGCTGATCAGTCATTAAAGTATGCTGATCAGTCATTAAAGTATGCCTATCAGTCATTACAATATACTGATCAGTCATTAAAGTATGCTGATCAGTCATTAAAGTATGCTGATCAGTCATTAAAGTATGCCTATCAGTCATTACAATATACTGATCAGTCATTAAAGTTCACTGATCAATCATTAAAGTATGCTAATCAGTCATTAAAGTATTCTCATCAGTCATTAAAGTACACTGATCAGTCATCATTAAAGTATGCTGAACAGTCATTACAATGTACTGATCAGTCATTAAAGTACACTGATCAGTCATTAAGGTATGCTGATCAGTCATCAAAGTACACTGATCAGTCATTAAAGTATGCTGATCAGTCATTAAAATATGCTGATCAGTCATTAAAGTACACTGATCAGTCATCAAAGTATGCTGGTCAGCCATTAAAGTATGCTGATCAGTCATTAAAGTACACTGATGAGTCATCAAAGTATGCTGGTCAGTCATCAAAGTATGCTGGTCAGTCATTAAAGTATGCTGATCAGTCATTGAAGTATGCTGATCAGTCATTAAAGCATATTGATCAGTCATTAAAGTATGCTCATCAGTCACACGAGATAAAACAGTATGAGATCACGGTCACCTAATATCTAATACAGTAAAACTTGTCTAAACCGAATCCCTTTGGGAATGAAGAATTTGTTCAGTTTAGACAGGTATTTGGTTTACATAGGTACAAATTACACAGACATTTAGTAGATGGGACTGTAAAGCCTGTTTGGTTTAGGCAGGTTTTCGGTTTACTCAGGGTTTTGTTTAGGCAGGTTTTTGGTTTACTCAGGATTTGGTTTAGGCAGGTTTTCGGTTTACTCAGGGTTCAATTTAGACAGGTTTTTGGTTTACTCGGGGTTTGGTTTAGGCAGGTTTTAGGTTTACTCAGGGTTTGGTTTAGGCAGGTTTTCGGTTTACTCAGGGTTTGGTTTAGACAAGTTTTCTTTTTACTCAGGGTTTGGTTTAGACAGGTTTTCGGTTTACTCAGGGTATGGTTTAGACAGGTTTTTGGTTTACTCAGGGTTTGGTTTAGACAGGTTTTCGGTTTACTCAGGGTTTGGTTTAGACAGGTTTTCGGTTTACTCAGGGTTTGGTTTAGACAGGTTTCACCGTAGTTTCATTCACAAATGTTTTGATGCCAACTACAATCAAATAGTTGTATTCTCACACAGTATTGAAAAGCTTCATTCAAAAGTGTCTTTAAAGTACGAGTCCACAGTCAAACAGTATCTATTAAATGTTTCATTTAAAAATGTCTTAAAAGAATGTTTATCTCAGATATTCCATTCGAAATATCTCAACTATATTTGGATAAACATTTCTAAATAGGTGTTCACTTTTGTCAACAAAGAACAGTAACTCTGAAAAGGTGCAATAAAAAATTTCAATTTCTTCAGGGGGCTGACAGTTACCAATTGATATTTGATTACATACATACAGAACCCTATTATAATTCTTATCAGTATTCATTCAAATGGTTAGGTTAGGGTTATGGGTATGGGTATGGTGTTTAATGCAACTTTCAACAATATTTCAACTATATCGTGGCAGTGAGTTTTATTAGTGGAGAAAACCGGAGTATCCGGAGAAAACCACTAAAGTCCTGTCGCAAGTCAGTGACAAACTTTATCACATAATGTTGTATCGAATACACCTTGCCATGAACGGGGTTCGAACTCACAACGTTAGTGTTGATAGGCAATGATTGCACAGGTAGTTGTTAATCCACACTACCATACGATCACGACCACGACGGTCCCTGAACCCTATTATAATTTTATCAGTATTCCTTCAAATGGCTATGTTGGAACACAAACAAGATTACTACAATTTCCCATTATAAATAAATTATAACTAAAATCTTTTAATTTTCCTGAAAAACAAAGTAGTAAAAGCTATTATGATCAATGCTTTTCACTTTAAGGAAAAGATATTTTAATAAATAATGAGACAAAACACATTCTAATAGATTTTATATAGATTTACTTTCATTGGAATATTATAGAGCAGATCTGGTAATTTCCATTATCTGGTTTTTTTTAATAAAAAGAAGTATAAAAACAAGAGGTTCCAAGGAGCATCAAATTTTTCATTTATTTTGAGAAGTAGTTGGCTCAATGACTTTAACAGATAACATTTGAATATACATATTGCTTTCTCATTATTAAACTAATTTAGTTCAATTTTTATCATATTTTGTCCAAATTATGCATAACTGTACCAACCAGAGGCCCCATGGGTCATGTAACAAATCCCTTTTGTTTGTTGCTTTTTCAGGAGGAATTAAAAACAGAGGTTACCAGCTTTTGAATGGTAATTGAAAAATATACAACTTTCAAAATTGTGGCAATCATGAATTCAATATAAGAAGCCATCCAGTTTTACTATAGAAGTAGTATGTGGTGGAACCATGGTAACAAAATACACTGTCCATTGTGTCCACTAAATTACATATCTATTTTTTGTGAAATTATTAAAATTGAAAAATTTGAATAATTGTAAAGCAATTATGATGGCCACTCAGTATTCAACATAAATTTCTGAAAATTTTCTAACCAGATTTACACAGATCTCAAAAACGACCTAAACATCAACAAAATGCAGAAATCTGCTGATCCATGGTAAACTTTCATCTCTGATTTTCAGTAGATTCCAACCTAAAATTGAATATGTTTGATCTATTTCTAGAACACATACTGTATGTGATAAAGGTCATAACTGACTTACAGAAGGTCAACTATTTTATTTTGTACTGTGGTTTTCTCATCAATAAAACTGGCCATCATGATAGCAAGACTATTTGCATATTCCTAATTTGATTCTAAAATTAAATGTTTTAGTTATTTTCCTTTCAAAGGGTAAAAAGGTACCTGTTCCATGCCAGAGCAATAGCCAGGAACAAGAATATTGAGTATAATTTTCTTAGGAATTGTTGATATTTGAACCTTGTTAAAAAAAAGGATAATTTTACAGCAAATATAAAATCACAAAAATATACAACATCTAAACTTTATACAGAGTATGGGAAAAATATAAGTTATTTCCCTTGAATTGCCCACATTAAAATGAAATAACTTGTACAAAAAGTGAAAAAAGTATAATTTTATAATGAATTTGTTAATGTGCAAATGGTCTTTTTAAATATTGTCTGAAAGTGGCATCAAAGACCTAAAACCTTAATGCTGTGGGTCCTAAAACCATGCTGTCATGTTTTATATTCTTGATGAGGAAATCAATTGTACAACCCTTTACTATTTTACATTAAAAACCACAATTTTAGAACATCTATTTTTATGTACCATACTCCTATACATAATATGAAAATGAACTTCTGTCTATAAAAGATTTTAAGACAGACATACAATGTAAAGTAATGATTTGTACTTTCAGAAATCAATATTTAATGAAGACGCCTAATAGACAGGTCATAAATCTGCAATAAAAAAGGGCATTAAATCATAAAAATAACTAATTCTATAATCTCCAAAAGTACAATTCTAGAAAGGAAATGAACCCATGTTACTGGAATGTTTAATTCTTTACATTAAGTTAATCTATTACAAATTATATCTTTTATCCATATAAAAGCTGATAAAAAATTAATTCATTACCGTCTTGAAAATGGGAAGCATATTTCTCTATAACATAAAACTAATTTATATTTTACATGTTAATATCAATCTTTAACATGCATTTCTAAATAAAAACGCAAAAACAAGTGGCTATTTTTAGCCAATGTTCACAAGAAATATCACAGGTAGTACTTAATCAAATGAAACCCATCACCAAAAAAATATTCATTACACACCTTACCAAAATTTATCTAAATTCAGTAAGTATAATTCAGGTAAAAAAAATCAGGATCACATACATGTTTGGTAAACAATAGCGATCTTGGCATAACATGGCCCAAGGTCAGTGGGTCAAGATAGGACAGATGGTATAAAGAGTGAGTGAGTGAGTGATTGTTGCTTAATGCCATATGATAAATTTTTCAGCTATATCAGGGCCAGAACAAGTGACATTCAATGCAGTGATGATGATGTCCGCTTTGTACTAGACCAACACACTTAGTTCTTTATAGTGTTTTAGCTCACTGAAACAACAGTCCACGGGTAGACATGTAGCTCCACTTGGACATGTCATCCTGATTCCGAATCTTAGTGAAGAAGCAGCAAATACTAATTTTATAGTCTGTGGTTGGACCCAACCAGGGCTCGAACCCATGATCTACTGAACTCAAGGAGAACATGCTAACCATTATACTGATGCAGTGCGAAAGGTATAAAGACAAAACAATTAGCATAACAATGGACCATCATGACAAAATAGGAAGGCAGGCATGATGACATTGTACAAGGAAAAAATATAACATGTTCAGAGGACAATAGGGTAAACCAAGATGTAAGAATAGATTAACAGATGTATATTGATCCAACTTAACAAAAATACCTACATGTATTGTATGAAATTATTTCATGGTAAGTTTGACATTGGATTGTTTTTATCATAATAATAGAGTTAATGAAGTGATAATCGTTGAATTCCAAGAGATACATTACAAATCATGGTAATAATGAGATTTGTTATTTAGAAAACTTGATCACTATTCGGGGATAATGGCTTTGTCTCCGATAGCAGCGATTCAGTTTGGACATCTATAATCATTAAAAACATATAAACTATTTTCTGTGACAAATATATATTTGTATTAACTACAAAACAATAATTACAGATAATTCATGACAGAATTTAGATCAACATTATAGTGGGAACATTACGTATAATTGACAGATTAGAAGAGTACCAATCGGTCTTGTCTTCCAAACAATTATTGTTGGCATGACTGACGAAGATTTATCACTTTATTTCTTAATGTTTAACTTTATCACTCTGTACTTTTAAACAAACATAATTACTTTTGTCAGTTAAGTTTTGATGATCTTGATTCTAAGAATAATAACATAAATGTTGCTGTATTTAAGTGTCAAATTTGATAACAAGAATTCTGACAATCAACACAATTAAGTTGAAGCTCACCTCACTATTATCAATAAACTTTAACACATAATGTTGTATCGAGTACACCTCACTAGTATCAATAAACTTTAACACATAATGTTGTATCGAGTACACCTCACTAGTATCAATAAACTTTAACACATAATGTTGTATCGAGTACACCTCACTAGTATCAATAAACTTTAACACATAATGTTGTATCGAGTACACCTCACTAGTATCAATGAACTTTAACACATAATGTTGTATCGAGTACACCTCACTAGTATCAATAAACTTTAACACATAATGTTGTATCAAGTACACCTCACTAGTATCAATAAACTTTAACACATAATGTTGTATCGAGTACACCTCACTAGTATCAATGAACTGACTCCTATATAGAAAATTATCAGTCAGAGTGATGTCAAACACGTAATGACGTTACCTATGAAAAACCAATAATGTCAGTTTTGAAGGTCTCGACATACAATATCACTAGTATCACAGCCCTTCCTATCAGCCTTACAGCTATTCTAAGAATAATGTCTGTCTCAACCTTCAAAAAAGCCATTATACCATATGTGTACTAAGTACACAGAACTGTTAAGATTGGTGTTACTGAGACTGATGTATTTGAATTGTCACTTTTTATGAACTGGTTGGTTTATGGTGTTTAATGTCACTTTCAACAATATTCCAGTTATATCGTGTCGGTCAGTTTTATTGGTGGGGAAATCCAACTACCATACGATCACGATCACGACAGCCCCTTTTGTGAACTGGCAATATCTTAATATTTAATGACTATAAAACATTTGTAGCTAGGGAATTTAAGATTTTCTATTACACGAATATAACCCTAGATTCATTACTTTGAACAGCCAGTTATGTTGCTGTTATAAAGAGTATATTTCTGTAAAAGACCTAATAATACTTCTATTGGGCATAATCTAAGCTCAATTATGGAAAGATAGTTCAAACAGTGGTGGTCACCAATATCAACAAAACAAACAATCACCTCTCAACTCACTGAACATAAACAATTACCACAACATATGACAGTGGAAAACCATGTATTTTGGTTTAGGATGACCTAATCAGAAAACACAACAACATGATACCAATATTAACAAAATCGTTAAACATTCCTTGCTTGTAGACATCAGGGTTAGGGATTAGGGTTATGGTGTTTATCGCCACTTACAACAATATTGTAGTAATATCGTGGCAGTCATTATCCAGAAAAAACCAATGACCTTTCACAAGTCACTGACAAACTTTATCCCATAATGCTGCATCGTGTAGACATCAGAGAACATGTGCTTTATAAAAACATGTATACCTATCCCTTACAATTTTCAATACAGCTGAGACATGTTGTCAACAGACTTTAGAGGGAAACATGAAATAAGGAGATATGTATATGTTATCTGGATGTGAATTGATTGATTCCAAAAATATCAGCCTGCCGAACCAGAATATGAAGTTTGGTGGCGAGTGAGCTAAGTGAACGAGTCACAAACTTCATATTCTGTCGAGCAGGCTGATATTTTTCAGTATCAATCATATTCACATTCAGATGACATGTTTATCATCCTTAAATCTAACATAAACACGGATACATCTATATTTTTATTTTTGCGGGAAAAATCACATGATTCAAAATATTCAAAATACGCTTCCCCAAAACATAGTTCATAAGTAGTTTGCAAATATACCATTCATTTTTACAGGTTTATATAAATGTTAAGATTGTTGAATTTTTCCTTTAATGGTGATATTCATTGGGTTTTTTTATTACAAACATCAAAGTCGGCAATAGGATTCACCGGTTTTGTTTACCAATGCCGTTTCGTTTTAGAAAACACAAAGGTTGACGTAAAAATTATGACGTCTCAGCAGAGGTTATCAAGAATTGTGACAAGTACATTTTTGTAGGACGATGTTTGTTGATATTGCTGACACGACAGTTCCTAATTTGATATATGTTTAAAAAATAAAATGTTAACTAGCTAATGATGTTGCTGAATTTTATTTACTTTTGTCATCTTCACAAGAATTATCATTTAAATGTTGGGAGAATTTGGTGATAACTCCTGCTCACTGTTGATAAGTCCAGCTCAGCTCACGCGAACCTCGATACGAGTTTTGCTTATGGAGTCAGCAGGTAGATATAGTGGGAGGGAAGGATGATAATTTATAGATAACAGCAATAAAACATAGCCTTAAATTAACTTAAGTCACTTAAAATATATGAATAAATGATGAAACAAAATGGTTCAAATTCTTTTTCCTATACTTTGTGATTATCACTTTGCATGGAGCACTATAAGGAAATAGAATTATATTCAAGGACAATTTTTAGTATGAAGGACTTTTAGCATGCTTGTCAACTTCAAAAGGGTTACCTATATTTTATAAATCAACAATTCTTTTGTCTTTTTTGAAAATATTTTTCAACCATTACAAGTCTATAATTGTATTTTGCAGCACAAAAGCTTATATTGTAATTATAGTCCAGAAAAAAAACCCAGTATTTTGTAAGACAAAAACTAATATTGTAATTATAGTTCAGAAAAAACCCCAATATGATATAGAGCTAATACTGATATTGTATTAACTATGCTACTTTAACAAAGTTCAAACGATGCCACAATGGCACCAGAAAGTGAAGTCAGCCAATTGGCTACTTAAAAAAGAGGATTAGTCTGATGAACTTTTGGAGTGTTGAATTGGACAACACTAAGTCTAACGCAGCCACAGTAATTTCTGCATGAACAATATTATATTTTAATGGTATTATTTTCTTTTCTAAAAATATGAATGAATTTGCTATACATTTTAATAACATAATAATTTAATTTGATGTGAATACTGTAATCTGATTGGCTGATCCGTCTTGAGCGACATTGATTATACTTGATAACCTGGATTGGTAGTCCCATGAAATAATCGTAATTAAAACCAAGGAATTATTATTGATTCCATTTTGCTGCAAAATTTAAGTTACTGGTATATAAAAAAGGAATCTGTTAACTGTATCTGTCAATAATTGCTTTAATCGTAGTGATGAAAGCATATTGTCACCATACTTTCACAGGTTTGATAAAAACATGTAGTGACCTCATCAATGGGCTATAATTGTATAATATCGTAATTATAGTCCAGAAAAAAAAACAGTATTACGTAGAGCTGAAACTAATATCGTAATTAATATGGTATTTTTACTTAAAACATGACGTGATCAAAACAATTATATACATTCGAAGATTACCAAAAACAATCATATTCAAATATTAGTTGCAATTGTCTCGCCTCCAAAACATATCTGTGTGAAAGCCTTGGTTAACCAATATTGAAGGATGTTTTGACAAATGTACTATATCAGGTATAGCACACAGTGTGGTATATATACAATAGCATGTAGGGGATGAAACAATTATATAATATGCTCTACATATCAAAACTAATTAATAAAAACTATACATAAAATCAGAAAGGATCTGCAATAATGGACAATATTCATTTGATATATTGATCACTTGCATATCTTTGATAATATCTTATGAAAGGATAATCCCTTTAAGTGTTATTAGAGGTAGAAAAGGAAAATTGATTAATTAAGGTGAGAATTACCTATCCTTGGAGTCACCAAGTACAGTACATTAGTACTGGTAAATAGGAAATGGTGATGATGGATTAATACATGTATCAGTAACTATAAACAAAGCAATAAATCTTCATGTGTACATTTAAGGGTTTTGTCCCCATTTTCTTATTCTTAGCGTGACTATTCAGTTCGCTAAATTTGTGCAATTTTTTTAATCACCATTGTAGTTAAATTTATGCATGAGAATGCCTGCCAATTTCTTTTTCGACGGTGATTAACGATGGCAATCAACAAATTAAATGTATTTTTTAACGTTTTTATTCTCCTTTTGCTAGCAGTGGATTACGATACTTCTCCACTCTCAATAAAGAAATTTTAAAATTTTAAAGCTCTTGGTAAAGTTTGAGTTCTTAAATTTGCAAAATTTAACTATCTCGAGTGGAAAAATATCGTAATCCACGGGTAGCAGGAGAATTCATATTTATTATACCATTACTTTTTAATATCACATTGAGGACATCCATGATGAAAACTATTATTGCACACATAAAATTAACCTTAGATTCTTAAAAACAAACAAAATTCAATAAAAGAAAAATACCAGTGTCATTTTTAACCATATTCATTAACCAATGTTTATTCAACAGAACTATATTCAATTACTTAATTTTTTTTGTTTGAATAAACTTGAACTGATGATTGATAAAACAATATCGTAAAAATCAAAAATTAATTCAACATCAGAACATTTATTAACTTTAAAGGCTGCAGCATCAATATCTCTACAGAGATATAAATACAATATAGGAAGAATCAGAATAGCAAATTTAGGTCTAGGTGACCAAAGTTGGCAGAATTTTAGGGTTAGGGTTATGGTGTTTAACACCACATTCAACAACATTTCAATTATATCGTGGCAGCAGAATTTTACATTAGTAATTGGGAGAATTAAGTAGTATTGGAAGAAACATTTAATTGTCCTAATATCATTACCTGAATTGATAAAAAAAAAAAAAAAAAGTTGTAAGACACCAAAGGTGTAATGAGAAGTCATAATTCAAGACAGACAATACAATGGCAAAAAGAAAAAGGACAAAATTACAAACAATGATCCACAAAACACAATTTGTTTTAGTGACATGAAACCCACAAAAAAACGGGGATGAGCTCAATTGAACTACACCAATTATGCTCCAATACTTCTATTGCAAATTTTAAATTTGGTAAAGACCACAGTAGGTTAATTCAATTTATTTAATTTTGTTTTAACACCACTTTCAGCTATATCATGGCGACCAGTTTTAGTGGTGGAAGAAGCCGGAGTACCCGGAGAGAACCACCGACCATGAGCAAGCAACTGGTAAACTTTATCACTTGCGGCTGCGAGTCGAGTGCACCCTTTTTTGTAATTTACAAAGCCAGGCACAAACTCACACCATATTGGTGATAGTCTTGTGTGAGTTGTTAGGTAATCCCAACTACCTAACTCATTGAGTCACCCAGGCCCTCCCACAATAGGTCCTGTGATGTAATATGTCATTTATGAATAAATATGGCACTATTTTTTCATTCATTATCAGTTGTTATTAGAGTGGATTTATTAAAACTGAAGCTCATATTGAAACTCAAATTTAGGTTTGTTTGATTTGTTCAATAAATACATTTCTTTTATTGAAGAGACATTTAGTAACTGAAATTGACAAGATATTTATTACACATTTAATATTTCATTGCGGTGTCCTTTAGCTTACTACTAATGCAGTGCAACCTGTCTAAACCGAACCTTCATGGGATCAAATTGTGTGTTCTGAATAGACAGGTGTTCGGTTTATACAGATTATATTATCAAATATTTCCAACATTGGGACTTTATTTAAAGTTTGGTTTATACAGGAATAATTTAATTTGATGTGAAAAATTCAATCTGATTGGCTGATCCGCCTGGAGCAACATTGGTTATACTTGATAACCTGTATTGGTATTGTGACGTCACCAACAAATTCAAATAATTCTATGAAATAATAGTAATTAAAATCCAGGAATCATTAAATTTTGTTGTAATTTTCTTTTTAAAGAATATTTGAATTTTTTTAACAGGTTATACTGGTATATTTATTCAAATATTGGAAAAGTTTACACTTTTCATAAAAAGATCCGTGGTTTCACTGTATAAAGTTGAATACATACAACATATAGAAGGCTTTTTGTTTTTTTTAGAAGGTACAAAATGTTACAATTTAAAAAAAACCAAGGGCAACGCAACGTGTGGCATATCCTCTCGCCTAAAAATTTGACCTTTGACCTTGAAAATCAATAGGGTTCCAGATTCTCTTAAGGACTAAGTATGTACCAAGTTTGGTCAAAATCCATTGAAGGATGTTGATTCTAGAGTGTTCACAAGGATGTTACGGAAGGACGTACGGTAGCGTTACTTCGTTGGTGAGGGGATAAAAATAAAATGTTTTAGGTCTTTTTTGGAACTGTCAGTATATGTAAAAATATGCTGTGGCACACAGGAGCTGGTAACACAATGATTACACCAAATGACCCAAATCCCTATATATACTATTATACCAAGAAAGGTATTTTCCCAAAGTGGTAAGAATAACTTGAGTGGTACTTTGGTTCCATACATTTTTATTACTATCACTGGGTCGATACCTCTGCTGGTGGACCATTTGTCCCCAAGGATATCATCTGCCCAGTAGTAAGTGTTTCGGCACTGACATGGTTTATTAGATATATTTGTTATTGAAATTTAAAGTTCCTAAATAATATAATTATTAAAACTAAGTTTCTCCTCCCTCAGTCCTAGATGACCTTAACCGATTTTGGCAATCATACTTAGGCTCTTTGGTTTTATTGTTCCCCAAACCTTTTATATTATTTTGCTTTCCAACCTTTCGACTTTGAGTGTACGTGATGAAAGTTATTCCAGAAACGTGACCACTACATTTGATATCTATGTTTTTATTTTTATCATGACAGCCATAACAGCCTCTTTCCAACAATTACATAGCTCTTAATTTAAATATACTGTATAAAGTAGAACCACACCACTGCACATTTAGATGGTCTTTGATGATTACTGTAATCCAGAATTATAAATCAATGTAAATAACAAATAACTTAATTACATTTTATTTAAAGAATAAGATGCTTTATGTGAGGAAGAAGTGATTATGGTATAACACTTGACAGAGCCCCTCATGAATAATTAATTGGCTTGTTCCCACGTGTGTGGGGTCAAGGGTCATTCTTGTAGATAAAACCAGAGAGATAAATCCATGTCAATTTATGATCGAAGTTTATTGTGAATTTTTGTGACAATTTTTAATTGTTTTGTTATACAAAATGTATGTTGTTGACATATTGCTCTGTTTATATCACAGATTCAAATTTTAATGCATGTTTGATATATAATGGACTAGACATCGTCGTTTATCAAGGGATTTTAATATTTATCGCAGATCACACGAAGAACAATGGCGATTTGATCGTACATTAATTAAATTTAATAGTTGATTGTGTCGGACAATACATTTCCGAGGATTTTTTTTATATGTTTTAGGAAGAAAAACAGTACATTTTTAATATTTTGTGAACAATTTAATGGCCACAATAGGTCAAGTGGCCCAAAAAATTCCAGTTGGTGTCTAGTTGTATTTATCCTACGAGGCAAACAGAGCAAGCTGCTTGCTGTTGTAAGCTGCTTAGGTGTATATATATTTTCTCACTTTTGAGACAGACCAGTTCCTATTTTTAGCGATGTGAGATTTTCTTATCTAGCACTAGTGCAAGACAAAAAAAATCACATGCGTTTTACCGGCAAATGCATGCTGTACAGTTTATGTCAACTGCCCCCTCAATATTCTCCATGCTTTTCCTTTTCAAAATAAACAATTCACTGTATATAAGTTTTCAATCTTTTATAAACACGCAAATCCTAACAATCAGCCATATTATTACATAATAACCTTCACGCAATACACAAAAATACGGAACTACTTTTTTGATTGACATGAAGGGGAAATAACTCACATTGTTTACATGATCGTCTGCTAAAAGTACATAGCTGTCAACAAACAAACACGAAACTAAAAACAGCTGATAAAAGTGAGAAATAAAATCAAACACCGGTAAAAAGTGCAAGACAGAGAAATCTCCGACACCCACGGGTAAGATTTCAATCGTTCGCAGACTCGGCGAGCCTCGTCAGTGAACGATTGAAATCTTGCCCTCGGGTGTCGGAGATTTTCCTGTCTTGCACTTTTGCCGGTGTTAGATTCTATATATCTTTTGGTAGAAGGTATGTCTTTGATTCAATTGGTGTTGTTGAGATGTGTTGCTATATATCGAAGGAGCATAAATACATTTTATTTAAAGAATAAGATGCTTTATGCGAGGGAGAAGTGATTATGGTATAACTCTTGACAGAGCCCCTCATGAATAATTAATTACCTTGTTCCCACGCACGTGGGGTCAAGGGTCATTCTTGTAGATAAAACGAGAGAGACAAATCCATGTCAATTTATGATCGAAGTTTATTGTGAATTTTTAATTCCTCCCTATGCCCCTCCTCCTCCCTCTTATTAATAATGTCAATGATACCATTATAATTTTAGTATTTGTGTCTGTTTAATATATAATTATTGTTAGAGTTTTTGTATTGTGTATACTAAATAGTTAAGGGTAGCATATTTTAGTTTCTATGATGAGTTGATATTACTTTTTAATTAGTCTTAAGGTGGGCACTTTTTTGTTCACCCACCTTTGCCTCGTGATGAAACTTTAATGTATAATTGTTAAAAATAGATAGATTAAATGGCCACAATAGGTGGCCCAGAAAATTCCAGTTGGTGTCTAGTTTATCCTATGAGGCAAACAGAGCAAGCTGCTTGCTGTTGTAAGCTGCTAAAGTGTATATATATTATCTTTTGGTAGAAGGTATGTCATTGATTCAATTGGTGTTGTTGAGATGTGTTGCTATATATTGAGGGAGCATAAAGTCAACAAATATAAAAACAATGTCAATGATTAAAACTCCATTTGTCTCCAAGAAATTATTTCATCCTGTCGTTTTGTCTTGGTGATAAAGTTTAAAAGGTTGTTTCTATTATAGATAACCATTAAATTATATTTATTCAAGAAAATTACTTTCTTTATATAAATTACTGAGTACACTGCGATTTAACAATAAATAAATCCCAAGAAACATATTATTTTCTACCTTTTTGTCATGATAAATTAAGATATAAAGGTTGGATATAAAAACAACAATTAAGTCTGTAATGGACTAAAAATAACAAAAGATAGGTATTAAAACAATACTGAAAGTTCACAAGGCCAATGTTTCAACCCGAGCCAGTGGGAGTACAGCTAACTCACTAGGGTATTCATTTGAAGGGTTGCACTGTATGTATTTAATCGAGTCCCATCAGAATATAATGAGGAATCATACATAGACATTTCTCCATAGTTTAGCTTTAAATCAATGGTAAAAGAAGAAAACATATCATATTTCCATCAATCAGCAATTTATGCATGGTGGTGGCAAAATTGAATGTCTGATTGATTGTTAACAGACAAATGATGACAGATGAATGTCAGATCAATTGTTAACAGACAAAAGAAGACAGATGGATGTCAGATCAAGTGCTAAAAGACAAAAGATGACAGATGGATGTCAGATCAAGTGCTAACAGACAAAAGATGATAGATGGATGTCAGATCAATTGCTAACAGACAAAAGATGACAGTTGGATGTCAGACCAATTGTTAACAAACAAAAGATGACAGAAGGATGTCAGATCAATTGTTAACAAACTAAAGATGACAGATGGATGTCAGATCAATTGTTAACAAACAAAAGATGACAGAAGGATGTCAGATCAATTGTTAACAGACAAAATATGACAGATGGATGTCAGATCAATTGTTAACAAAGAAAATATGAGTTGGATATCAGACCAATTGCTAACAAACAAAAGATGACAGAAGGATGTCAGATCAATTGTTAACAGACAAAATATGACAGAAGGATGTCAGATCAATTGTTAACAAACAAAATATGACAGATGGATGTCAGACCAATTGTTAACAAACAAAAGATGACAGAAGGATGTCAGATCAATTGTTAACAAACAAAATATGACAGATGGATGTCAGATCAATTGTTAACAAACAAAAGATGACAGATGGATGTCAGATCAATTGTTAACAAACAAAAGATGACAGAAGGATGTCAGATCAATTGCTAACAGACAAAAATATGACAGTTGGATATCAGACCAATTGTTAACAAACAAAATATGACAGATGGATGTCAGATCAATTGCTAACAAACAAAATATGACAGTTGGATATCAGACCAATTGTTAACAAACAAAAGATGACAGAAGGATGTCAGATCAATTGCTAACAGACAAAATATGACAGTTGGATATCAGACCAATTGTTAACAGACAAAATATGACAGTTGGGTATCAGACCAATTGTTAACAAACAAAAGATGACAGAAGGATGTCAGATCAATTGTTAACAAACAAAATATGACAGATGGATGTCAGACCAATTGTTAACAAACAAAAGATGACAGAAGGATGTCAGATCAATTGCTAACAAACAAAAGATGACAGAAGGATGTCAGATCTATTGTTAACAGACAAAATATGACAGTTGGATATCAGACCAATTGTTAACAAACAAAAGATGACAGATGGATGTCAGATCAATTAATAACAAACAAAAGATGACAGATGGATGTCAGATCAATTGTTAGCAAACAAAAGATGACAGAAAGATGTCAGATCAATTGTTAACAAACAAAGGATGACAGATAGATGTCAGATCAATTGTTAACAAACAAAAGATGACAGAAAGATGTCAGATCAATTGTTAACAAACAAAGGATGACAGATAGATGTCAGATCAATTGTTAACAGACAAAAGATGACAGATGGGTGTCAGATCAATTGTTAACAAACAAAAGATGGCAGATGGATGTCAGATCAATTGTTAACAAACAAAAGATGACAGATGGATATCAGATCAATTGTTAACAAACAAAAGATGACAGAAGGATGTCAGATCAATTGTTAACAAACAAAAGATGGCAGATGAATGTCAGATCAATTGTTAACAAACAAAAGATGACTGATGGATGTCAGATCAATTGTTAACAAAGGATGACAGATGGATGTCAGATCAATTGTTAACAAACAAAGGGTGACAGATGGATGTCAAATCAATTGTTAACAAACAAAGGATGACAGATGGATGTCAGACCAATTGTTAACAAACAAAAGGTGACAGATGGATGTCAGATCAATTGTTAACAAACAAAAGGTGACAGATGGATGTCAGATCAATTGTTAACAAACAAAAGGTGACAGATGGATGTCAGATCAAGTGCTAACAGACAAAAGGTGACAGATGGATGTCAGATCAATTGTTAACAAAGGATGACAGATGGATGTCAGATCAATTGTTAACAAACAAAGGGTGACAGATGGATGTCAAATCAATTGTTAACAAACAAAGGATGACAGATGGATGTCAGACCAATTGTTAACAAACAAAAGGTGACAGATGGATGTCAGATCAATTGTTAACAAACAAAAGGTGACAGATGGATGTCAGATCAATTGTTAACAAACAAAAGGTGACAGATGGATGTCAGATCAAGTGCTAACAGACAAAAGGTGACAGATGGATGTCAGATCAAGTGCTAACAGACAAAAGGTGACAGTGGGGTAACAAACAATAGATGATGACAAAGACTGATTGGTTAGTTATATATATTACCAATTTGAAACTGTAGATGGAGTAATACCTGGAAATAAAAGATGAAATGTGACACAGAATGTACTTTAGTTTCTTCTTTCTGCTTTGAAGTGTACATTACAAGATCTAATTATCTGATACAATAACAATACTTATTATAATACAACTGAAACAAGATATGATTATAATCTAACGATTATGAAGTCTCCCAAACCGGCCACTGACAACTGTTATAAAAAATAAATTAAAAGCTACCTTTGAAATCGAACAATGTTTAATTTTTGCGGTATTGTGGCAGCCATTTTGAAAATGGAGACCGGTAGAAATTTTTCCGATGTCGGGAATCAATTCAGGACGTTGAAATCGAACAATGTTGAATTTGTGCGGTATTGTGGCAGCCATTTTGAAAATGGCGACCGGTAGAAATTTGTCGATGTCAGGAATTAATTCGGGACATCATTATCTACCCACATATGAAATGTCGTTGAAATCGGACAATGTTGAATTTGTGCGGTATTGTGGTGGCTATTTTGAAAATGGCGACCGGTAGAAATTTTTCGATGTCAGGAATTAATTCGGGACATCATTATCTACCCACATATGAAATGTCGTTGAAATCGGACAATGTTGAATTTTGTGCGATATTGTGGTGGGTATTTTGAAAATGGCAACCGGAAGAAATTTTTCGATGTCAGAAACCAATTCGGGACATCATAAAAAAAAAAATCTACCCACATATGAAATGGCGTTGAAATCGGACAATGATGAATTTTGAAAATGGCGACCGGTAGAAATTTTCAATGTCGGGAATCAATTCGGGACATCATTATCTACCCACATATCAAATTTTGATGATATCGGACAATGTTGAATTTTTGCCATATTGTGTCGGCCATTTTGAAAATGGCGACCGGTAGAAATTTTTCAATTTCGGGAATCAATTCGGGACATCATTATCTACCCACATATTAAATTTTGATGATATCGGACAATGTTGAATTTTTACGGCCCATATTTTATGCCTTGTTTTGGCAGCCATTTTGAAAATGGCAGACATCTCGAAAATTTTGAAAATGCAGAATTGCTCCTCTAATGGTGACCTA
Organism: Bathymodiolus brooksi; assembly: GCA_963680875.1. Classification (NCBI taxonomy): domain Eukaryota; kingdom Metazoa; phylum Mollusca; class Bivalvia; order Mytilida; family Modiolidae; genus Bathymodiolus; species Bathymodiolus brooksi. The sequence goes on from OY804575.1 coordinate 124,018,967, forward strand.
TCACTAAGTCAAATTTTATGTCTCCATCATTATCCATTTAGAAGTTAGCAACATTAATGTACGAAATTTCAACTTTCCCATAGGATTCTATAGTAACCCTCACCCCCTTTGAACCCCTCAAAATATGACTTTGACCCCCTTTACCACCAACTAGAATCATATATCTATAACTCCACCAAGTTTCATGAAATTCTGTCCAGTAGTTCCTGAGATCTGGCATGGACAAGTTCATGGTCTGTGGAAAGAAAGGAGAAGAAAGAGAAGAAGAAGAATAATAATAACTAGAATTGCCATTGCAAAGCAATAGTGGACATTACCCCACCCCATTATTTTGGTACCTCGGTTTCCATGGCAACACCATTTTGAATTTTATCAACACGCCAAAAGCTTCCACACACTACAGTGAATATTCCTACGATGTTTCATGAAAGAAATCCAAAAAAAATTTAAATCCCCCCTTTTTTTATTTCCATGGCAACTGCGACAAAGTTTGTTCTACAGATTCTGATTTTTTTGGCTTATCTCGTTCCACTAGATGTGGATGTGACAGAAAACATTACTGCAAAACTTTGTGAAGTTTGGAGTGAATTTAACATTTTTTGCACCTTGGTTACCATGGCAACAGCTGCCATTTTGAATTTTTTCAACCCCCCCCCCCTCCCCCCAAAAGCTGCCACACACTACGGTGGATATTCCTACAAAGTTTCATGAAGTTTGATGAAAGGAATCAAAAATTATTTTAAATCCCCCCTTTTTTGTTTCCATGGCAACTGTGGCAAAGTTTGTCCAACCAATTCCGATTTGTTTTGGCTTATCTCTTTCTACTAGATGTGGATGTTGTTCCTATCAAGTTTCATAAATTTCTGTTTGGCGAGTAACCTGCTATGATCATTTTTGTGTTTTTCAATTTTTTAGCATTTTGGCCGTTTCCATGGCAACGGCAGCCATTTTGAAAAAATCAACCCTTAACAGCACAACTTCACATGGCATATGATATTCCTACAAGGTTTCATAAAGTTTGATCAAGGCATCTCCGAGAAATCAAGCGGACAAAAATGTGTGGAAGAATAATAATAATAATAATAATAAGAATAATAATAATAATAATAATAGTGAAAAAGAAACGTAGAATAGCAATACATCGGGGTGATGTAATAAAAATAATAATAAGAAACGGAGCAAAAACAATTTGGGAGACTTAATAATAACCATGTACTTTTCATAGACCAATACAGAGATACAAATAGCATTGTAATTAATTAGCTTTCAACTCTTTTGACTTGAGCATACCTGATGAAGGTTATTACAGAAATGTGTCATTTGCACTAAAATAGATATCTATGTTATTATTATTACCACTGGGTAGATACCTCTGCTGGTGAACATTCACCACAGAGGGTATCATCATCCACCCGGTAGTCAGTGTTTCGGCTTTGCTAATGGTTTATTAGAAATATTTATGTTCCTAAGTTATGTAATTTGTTAAATCTAAGGTCAAACCAGAGTAGGTAATCTTTGTAAATGTTGGCTATACTGTTAAGGTCCTTTGGTCTACTTGCTCGAAAAGACTTTAAAATTACTTGACTTTCCAATCTTTTGCCTTTGAGTATAACATGATGGAGGTTATTCCAGAAACGTGTTGTGTGCACTATATTAGATCTATATGTTTTCATTTTATTCATTTGAAATCATTCTGTATCACAGTAAACTATACTTTAATAATTGAAATTACAGTATTTCCTAATTGTTACCTATATATATCTTTTAAGTTATACAAGTTGAAAATATATGTTTCCTAAAAACCACAGATGTACCAGTTGACAATATGTGTTTCCTAAAAACCACAGAGGTACCAGTCGACAGTATATGTTTCCTAAAAACCACAGAGGTACCAGTTGACAATATGTGTTTCCTAAAATCCACAGAGGTACCAGTTGACAGTATGTGTTTCCTAAAAACCACAGAGGTACCAGTTACTATGTTGTTATATATTCTGTAAATGTATGCATAAACCTAAATACTTCTGTCATTTCACCCAGAGTAAATATTTGTTCAACTTTCCAGAAGAAAAGTAAATATTTGTACCTGTATATGGTGCCACTTAATAGATCAATGTTCAATAAAAGTTTCACACAAAAATATCGTATTAAAAAATTAATTCCATTATTACATTATTGAAAAGGAATATAAAGCTAAACAAATTTATTAGTAGTTTTAACTATAGCTATCATGTAAAGCCATTGGAAATGAAAATACTGAGAGGTTAAAGAAATTTTTTTAGTATAAAAGGAGTACAGGAACAATAAAAATAAACTAGAGGCTCAGTGGGCTGAGCCTGTGTTGCTCACATTTCATTCTGCTTTGAGAAAACTTTATACAGAACTTTCAATAGGTGCTTCCCACAAAGTTTCGGTTCATTTGGCTAAGCAGTTTCAGAGAAGAAGATTTTCAGAAATTGACCAACCAGAAACAAAGAATTGTCTATGGCAGCCATGTTTGCTAACTTACCGGGAGGAAATTAGAAATCTTTATAGAGGATCTTCCATAGATGTTTCATGCCAAGTTTTGGTTCATTTGGCTAAGCAGTTTCAAAGAAGATTTTTAGAAATCGATCAATCTGAAACAAGAATTGTCTGTGGCAGCCATGTCTGTTAACGGATCGGGACGAAACGAGCAATCTTCATAGAGGACCTTCCATAGATGTTTCCTACCAAGTTTCGGTTCATTTGGCCAAGAGATTTCAGAGGAGAAGATTTTTAAAAATCGACCAATCAGAAACAAGAATTGCCTGTGGCAGCCATGTTTGTTAATGAATTGGGACAAAACAAGCAATCTGTATAGAGAACCATCCAAGAATGCTTTCCACCAAGTTTCGGTTCATTTGGCCAAGGGGTTTCAGAGGAGAAGATTTTTTAAAATTGGCCAATCAGAAACAAGAATTGCCTGTGGCGGCCACATTTGTTAATGGATCAGGACAAAATTAGCAATCTTTATACAGGACCTTCCATAGATACTTTCTACCAAGTTTCGGTTCATTTGGCTAAGCAGTTTCAGAGGAGAAGATTTTTAGAAATCGACCAATCTGAAACAAGAATTGCCTGTGGCGGCCACGTTTGCTAATGAATCGGGATGAAATGAGCAATCTTTATAGAGGACCATCCAAGGATGCTGCCTACCAAGTTTTGATTCATTTGGCCAAGGGATCTCTCAGAGGAGAAGATTTTTTAGAAATCAACCAATCAGAAACAAGAAGTGCCTGTGGTGGCCATGTTTGTTAACCGATCGGGACAAAATAAACATTCTTTATAGAGGATCTGCCATAGATGCTTCCTACCAAGTTTCGGTTCATTTGGCCAAGCAGTTTCAGAGAAGATTTTTTTTAATCGGCCAATCAGAAACAAGAATTGCCTGCGGCTGCCATCTTTGTCAATGGATCAGGATAAAATGTGCAATCTTTATAGAGGACCTTCAATAGATGCTTCCAACCAAGTTTCAGTTCATTTGGCTGAGGGGTTTCAGAGAGGAAGATTAAAATATGAAAAGTTAACGGACGACCGAAGACCGACACCAAGTGATGGCAAAAGCTCACTTTGCCTTTGGCAAGATGAGCTTAAAAAAAATGGAAGAATATGTCCACAGGACACAGATGCCCCCTGCTTCCTGCCTAAGTTAAGTAAACAGGGGCATAACTCCAGAAAGGATAAAGTGGTAAAGTCTGGAAAAAAAACTTGGTCTTCCATTTATGATCCCTAACCTTGTGAATAAATTTCAAATGAGTTGCTTAAGGGGTACTTTAGTTTTTGAGATCAAATCAAATGTATGACATAAGGATGTAGAGACATGGGTAAAACTTTATCCTCTAGCGGTGGGGGCAAAAAAAAATAACCACAGTACAAACACTAGGTATAACAAAACAAGAGAACAAAACTTTGCACAACATCAAGTCTTAAAAAAAAACAGGTTTACATGGGGTTAGGGTTATGGTGTTTAACACCACTTTCAAAAATATTTCAGCTATATCACGGTGTTCAGTTTTATTGGTGACGGAAAGCAGAGTATCTGGAGAAAAACCACCCAACCTGTCACAAGTCTCCGATAAACGTTATCACATAATGTTGTATAGAGTACACCATGAGCGGGATTCAAACTCACAACTTTAGTGGTGATAGGCACTGATTGCAAAGGTATACATATTGAAACTTGTATATTATGCACATTGTCTAAATTACCTTAAATTTAAATTCAAAAATTAAATATGATCTTACACAATGATTTGAAGGAACTGTATGTTTGACTTCTATAAATCTTCAGAAAAAAATTCTTAAAAATACAGTTTTCAAATCAACATTTTTTTTCTCTAGATGTGTATTAATATATGATATATACGAACTCTGAAAATATTCCAAATTTTTGGTCCATTATTTAAAAAGCTACCCATTAGGTCTCTATGTTAATTATATTTTCAAATGTGTAGAAATCTGGATGGAGTGAGTACAAATAACAGACTATACCATGTGACATAGGACATTTAAATATTAAAGGACATCAATAACAATTGATGGTCAGTTAATGAGTAAACTTTTAATATTTAAATGTCCTATGTCACATGGTACAATGAAATATACATTGAAAGCACATGTCTGTTATTTTGTTTTGTTGGTTTTGTCTTATACTATTTGTACTCACTCCATGCAGATTTTTACACTTCAAAAAATATAATTAACACAAAGACCTAATGGGTTACTTTTTTGATAATGAACAAACATTTTTGAAATTAATTGTCAGAGTTCGTATATATCATATATTAATAAGCATCTAGAAAAAAAAATTGTTGATTTGAAATCTGGATTTAAAAAAAAAAAAATTCTGAAAATTTATAGAAAGTCAAACAGACTATAATTATATATTATAATTATATGCTGATGAAATGTTGATAAATGTAATTTCAATCGTTTGAAGGAACTGAATTATATTGAAATTAATTTCTTCTAGTTATCTGCCCATAGACCGTTATGTATTTTCCCGCCGTCCGTGAAAATACTATTCAGCAGGACAGGGCCGACTCGATTGGACGTGTTTTACTTCGTTAGTTAAATTTGATTTTGTTTCGAGGAAAACTTTTCTTTTTTATTCCATATTAACATTTCATAAAGTTTTTTGTTTTTTGCACTACATATAATTGAAGTACTTACATATTTTTGTTTGTATTGTATAATATTATGTTGCTGAATTAAACACAGCACATGGCACTGTCGTGTGGCTATTCAATTTGAATATTGTTTTCCAATTATTGGCCTATGTATAGATATTTATGAGTATGGTATGTTGTCTATGGGTTTTAATTGTTGTCTAGTAGAAAGATATCCTTTTACAGCTAACAAAGAAATATTATATATAAAAATCAATTAGTTATTCATATTGATAAATTTTGAAGTATTATATCCATTAAATGCCTAAAAAAATAGCAAGTAATTATCAGCAGGACAAATATGACTACAGTCAAGCCTGTGTTAAGAGGTCACCTTTGGGGAAAAGAAAGAGTGGCATTATAAGAAAGGTGACCTCTTAAAAGAGGTTCAACTCATATGAAATTTTATGACAGGACAAGAAAAGAGTGACCTTTAAATAGAGGTGACTGCTTAACAAGGGCAACGCAAAGCATGGCGTATCCCCTCGTCTAAAAATTAGACCCTGTGACCTTGACCTTGAAAATCAATAGGGTTCCAGATTCTCTTAAGGTCTAAGTATGTACCAAGCTTGGTCAAAATCCATTGAAGGATGTTGATTCTAGAGTGTTCACAAGGATGTTACACAGTAAAAATTTGACCCCTTGACCTTGAAAATCAATAGGGTTTCAGACTCTCTTAAGGACTATGTATGTACCAAGTTTGGTCAAAATCCATTGAAGGATCTTGATTCTAGTGTTCACAAGGATGATACGCAGTAAAAATTTGACCCGGTGACATTGACCTTTGACCTTGAAAATCAATAGGGTTCCAGACTCTCCTAAGGATGTACCAAGTTTGGTCAAAATCCATTGAAGGATGTTGATTCTAGAGTGTTCACAAGGATGTTACGCAGTACAAATTTGACCCGGTGACATTGACCTATGACCTTGAAAATCAATAGGGTTCCAGACTCTCCTAATGACTAAGTATGTACCAAGTTTGGTCAAAATCCATTGAAGGATGTTGATTCTAGAGTGTTCAAAAGGAGTTACACGGTAAAAAATTAACCCAGTGACCTTGAAAATCAATAGGGTTCTAGATTCTCTTAAGGACTAAATATGTACCAAGTTTGGTCAAAATCCATTGAAGGATGTTGATCCTAGAGTGTTCACAAGGATGTGACGGACGGAAGGAAGGACGGACGGTGGCGATACTATATCCCTTTGCAACTTCGTTGGCGAGGGGATAATAAAGGTGACCACATGGACAGGTTTGAAGGTACTTTTACCATACATGTACAGTGAGTGGTTGATTGTGTTTAAAGGTCAAGTGAACATTTATTTTTCAGCTATATTATTTTGGCAAAAACAAGTTACTTTTGACGAGATAAGACAATGTTTGTTATTCGACCAACACACTGATGCTAGCTCACTGAAACAACAGTCCACAAGTAGATATGTTGTTTCTTCTGACACATTATCTTGACATGAACCAACTCGTTTGTTCTTTACTCCTCAATGCTACAGGCTAATCAAAGAGGCTGCAAAGAAGATGTGAGTGAGTGAGTGAGTGAGTGAGTGAGTGAGTGAGTGAGTGAGTGAGTGAGTGAGTGAGTGAGTGAGTGAGTGAGTGAGTGAGTGAGTGAGTGAGTGAGTGAGTGAGTGAGTGAGTGAGTGAGTGAGTGAGTGAGTGAGTGAGTGAGTGAGTGAGTGAGTGAGTGAGTGAGTGAGTGAGTGAGTGAGTGAGTGAGTGAGTGAGTGAGTGAGTGAGTGAGTGAGTGAGTGAGTGAGTGAGTGAGTGAGTGAGTGAGTGAGTGAGTGAGTGAGTGAGTGAGTGAGTGAGTGAGTGAGTGAGTGAGTGAGTGAGTGAGTGAGTGAGTGAGTGAGTGAGTGAGTGAGTGAGTGAGTGAGTGAGTGAGTGAGTGAGTGAGTGAGTGAGTGAGTGAGTGAGTGAGTGAGTGAGTGAGTGAGTGAGTGAGTGAGTGAGTGAGTGAGTGAGTGAGTGAGTGAGTGAGTGAGTGAGTGAGTGAGTGAGTGAGTGAGTGAGTGAGTGAGTGAGTGAGTGAGTGAGTGAGTGAGTGAGTGAGTGAGTGAGTGAGTGAGTGAGTGAGTGAGTGAGTGAGTGAGTGAGTGAGTGAGTGAGTGAGTGAGTGAGTGAGTGAGTGAGTGAGTGAGTGAGTGAGTGAGTGAGTGAGTGAGTGAGTGAGTGAGTGAGTGAGTGAGTGAGTGAGTGAGTGAGTGAGTGAGTGAGTGAGTGAGTGAGTGAGTGAGTGAGTGAGTGAGTGAGTGAGTGAGTGAGTGAGTGAGTGAGTGAGTGAGTGAGTGAGTGAGTGAGTGAGTGAGTGAGTGAGTGAGTGAGTGAGTGAGTGAGTGAGTGAGTGAGTGAGTGAGTGAGTGAGTGAGTGAGTGAGTGAGTGAGTGAGTGAGTGAGTGAGTGAGTGAGTGAGTGAGTGAGTGAGTGAGTGAGTGAGTGAGTGAGTGAGTGAGTGAGTGAGTGAGTGAGTGAGTGAGTGAGTGAGTGAGTGAGTGAGTGAGTGAGTGAGTGAGTGAGTGAGTGAGTGAGTGAGTGAGTGAGTGAGTGAGTGAGTGAGTGAGTGAGTGAGTGAGTGAGTGAGTGAGTGAGTGAGTGAGTGAGTGAGTGAGTGAGTGAGTGAGTGAGTGAGTGAGTGAGTGAGTGAGTGAGTGAGTGAGTGAGTGAGTGAGTGAGTGAGTGAGTGAGTGAGTGAGTGAGTGAGTGAGTGAGTGAGTGAGTGAGTGAGTGAGTGAGTGAGTGAGTGAGTGAGTGAGTGAGTGAGTGAGTGAGTGAGTGAGTGAGTGAGTGAGTGAGTGAGTGAGTGAGTGAGTGAGTGAGTGAGTGAGTGAGTGAGTGAGTGAGTGAGTGAGTGAGTGAGTGAGTGAGTGAGTGAGTGAGTGAGTGAGTGAGTGAGTGAGTGAGTGAGTGAGTGAGTGAGTGAGTGAGTGAGTGAGTGAGTGAGTGAGTGAGTGAGTGAGTGAGTGAGTGAGTGAGTGAGTGAGTGAGTGAGTGAGTGAGTGAGTGAGTGAGTGAGTGAGTGAGTGAGTGAGTGAGTGAGTGAGTGAGTGAGTGAGTGAGTGAGTGAGTGAGTGAGTGAGTGAGTGAGTGAGTGAGTGAGTGAGTGAGTGAGTGAGTGAGTGAGTGAGTGAGTGAGTGAGTGAGTGAGTGAGTGAGTGAGTGAGTGAGTGAGTGAGTGAGTGAGTGAGTGAGTGAGTGAGTGAGTGAGTGAGTGAGTGAGTGAGTGAGTGAGTGAGTGAGTGAGTGAGTGAGTGAGTGAGTGAGTGAGTGAGTGAGTGAGTGAGTGAGTGAGTGAGTGAGTGAGTGAGTGAGTGAGTGAGTGAGTGAGTGAGTGAGTGAGTGAGTGAGTGAGTGAGTGAGTGAGTGAGTGAGTGAGTGAGTGAGTGAGTGAGTGAGTGAGTGAGTGAGTGAGTGAGTGAGTGAGTGAGTGAGTGAGTGAGTGAGTGAGTGAGTGAGTGAGTGAGTGAGTGAGTGAGTGAGTGAGTGAGTGAGTGAGTGAGTGAGTGAGTGAGTGAGTGAGTGAGTGAGTGAGTGAGTGAGTGAGTGAGTGAGTGAGTGAGTGAGTGAGTGAGTGAGTGAGTGAGTGAGTGAGTGAGTGAGTGAGTGAGTGAGTGAGTGAGTGAGTGAGTGAGTGAGTGAGTGAGTGAGTGAGTGAGTGAGTGAGTGAGTGAGTGAGTGAGTGAGTGAGTGAGTGAGTGAGTGAGTGAGTGAGTGAGTGAGTGAGTGAGTGAGTGAGTGAGTGAGTGAGTGAGTGAGTGAGTGAGTGAGTGAGTGAGTGAGTGAGTGAGTGAGTGAGTGAGTGAGTGAGTGAGTGAGTGAGTGAGTGAGTGAGTGAGTGAGTGAGTGAGTGAGTGAGTGAGTGAGTGAGTGAGTGAGTGAGTGAGTGAGTGAGTGAGTGAGTGAGTGAGTGAGTGAGTGAGTGAGTGAGTGAGTGAGTGAGTGAGTGAGTGAGTGAGTGAGTGAGTGAGTGAGTGAGTGAGTGAGTGAGTGAGTGAGTGAGTGAGTGAGTGAGTGAGTGAGTGAGTGAGTGAGTGAGTGAGTGAGTGAGTGAGTGAGTGAGTGAGTGAGTGAGTGAGTGAGTGAGTGAGTGAGTGAGTGAGTGTGAGTGAGTGAGTGAGTGAGTGAGTGAGTGAGTGAGTGAGTGAGTGAGTGAGTGAGTGAGTGTGAGTGAGTGAGTGAGTGAGTGAGTGAGTGAGTGAGTGAGTGAGTGAGTGAGTGAGTGAGTGAGTGAGTGAGTGAGTGAGTGAGTGAGTGAGTGAGTGAGTGAGTGAGTGAGTGAGTGAGTGAGTGAGTGAGTGAGTGAGTGAGTGAGTGAGTGAGTGAGTGAGTGAGTGAGTGAGTGAGTGAGTGAGTGAGTGTGAGTGAGTGAGTGAGTGAGTGAGTGAGTGAGTGAGTGAGTGAGTGAGTGAGTGAGTGAGTGAGTGAGTGAGTGAGTGAGTGAGTGAGTGAGTGAGTGAGTGAGTGAGTGAGTGAGTGAGTGAGTGAGTGAGTGAGTGAGTGAGTGAGTGAGTGAGTGAGTGAGTGAGTGAGTGAGTGAGTGAGTGAGTGAGTGAGTGAGTGAGTGAGTGAGTGAGTGAGTGAGTGAGTGAGTGAGTGAGTGAGTGAGTGAGTGAGTGAGTGAGTGAGTGAGTGAGTGAGTGAGTGAGTGAGTGAGTGAGTGAGTGAGTGAGTGAGTGAGTGAGTGAGTGAGTGAGTGAGTGAGTGAGTGAGTGAGTGAGTGAGTGAGTGAGTGAGTGAGTGAGTGAGTGAGTGAGTGAGTGAGTGAGTGAGTGAGTGAGTGAGTGAGTGAGTGAGTGAGTGAGTGAGTGAGTGAGTGAGTGAGTGAGTGAGTGAGTGAGTGAGTGAGTGAGTGAGTGAGTGAGTGAGTGAGTGAGTGAGTGAGTGAGTGAGTGAGTGAGTGAGTGAGTGAGTGAGTGAGTGAGTGAGTGAGTGAGTGAGTGAGTGAGTGAGTGAGTGAGTGAGTGAGTGAGTGAGTGAGTGAGTGAGTGAGTGAGTGAGTGAGTGAGTGAGTGAGTGAGTGAGTGAGTGAGTGAGTGAGTGAGTGAGTGAGTGAGTGAGTGAGTGAGTGAGTGAGTGAGTGAGTGAGTGAGTGAGTGAGTGAGTGGTGTGAGTGAGTGAGTGAGTGAGTGAGTGGTGGTGGGTGGGTGGGTGGGTGGGTGGGTGGGTGGGTGGGTGGGTGGGTGGGTGGGTGGGTGGGGGGGGGGGGGGGTGGGTGGGTGGGTGGGTGGGTGGGTGGGTGGGTGGGTGGGTGGGTGGGTGGGTGGGTGGGTGGGTGGGTGGGTGGGTGGGTGGGTGGGTGGGTGGGTGGGTGGGTGAGTGAGTGAGTGAGTGAGTGAGTGAGTGAGTGAGTGAGTGAGTGAGTGAGTGAGTGAGTGAGTGAGTGAGTGAGTGAGTGAGTGAGTGAGTGAGTGGGTGAGTGGGTGAGTGGGTGGTGAGTGGGTGGGTGGGTGGGTGAGTGGGTGGGTGGGTGGGTGGGTGGGTGAGTGGGTGGGTGGGTGGGTGGGTGGGAGTGGGTGGGTGGGTGGAGTGAGTGAGTGAGTGAGTGAGTGAGTGAGTGAGTGAGTGAGTGAGTGAGTGAGTGAGTGAGTGAGTGAGTGAGTGAGTGAGTGAGTGAGTGAGTGAGTGAGTGAGTGAGTGAGTGAGTGAGTGAGTGAGTGAGTGAGTGAGTGAGTGAGTGAGTGAGTGAGTGAGTGAGTGAGTGAGTGAGTGAGTGAGTGAGTGAGTGAGTGAGTGAGTGAGTGAGTGAGTGAGTGAGTGAGTGAGTGAGTGAGTGAGTGAGTGAGTGAGTGAGTGAGTGAGTGAGTGAGTGAGTGAGTGAGTGTTTAATGCCAAATGAGCAATTTTTCAGCTATATCATGGCAAGAACAAATTAATACTATGAGAAAAAGATGATGTCCACTTTGTACTAGACCAACATGATTAATTGGATGCTAGCTCACTGATTCCACCAGTAGACAATGACATATCGCCCCACTCAGACACATTATCCTGATTACATACCAACCAGTCTTTGCTCTTACTCCTTAATGCTGCATGCAGTGGAGAAGTAACAAATACCAATTTTATAGTCTTTTCTTTGACCCGATGGGGGTTTGACCCCATGATCTACTGAACTAGGAAGAGAGCACACTAACCATTACATCACAGATATGGTTCATAAAATGAGTATAATTTTCATCATTTAGTACTCCAAGTTGAAACATATATCATAGGAATCAATGTGTTTTTAAAATTTAATTCCAAATAAAGTTTAGAGAGGAAACAACTGGTACAGCTTTGTTTACATGTTACATTTTATTGTAAATTTCACTCTTTTAATATGTACATTTTATATTAAAAGATGATAAGCATGGGGTATCTCGATTCAGGTAAATTTTTGCTCAAAATAACTACATTGTATAAGGTTCACACATTTCATTCATTTTGACAATAAATGTGGCTTGCAAAATGGGTTTGATGAATCCTGACAAAAAATTCAGGTCAAGGTGACACAAATAGTAGTAAGAAAAGGATAAGTCTATAAAGAAATCACATTTTAATGTCCATACATGATAAATGTCCATGATACATAAAAATGTTCCAATGATAAAGAGAAGAATATTGAACATTCATTATATTATTTTCCCTATTTGGAACAAGAATTGAACTAGTATTAAAATTAACTGTTTTTTTGTATCTGTCATTAGTCTATTTTTTTTTTATATCATGGTAAATTGTTGGAATTGCATGCAGAGAATAAAAAAAACCTTCATAATTAAATTAAAGTGAAAAATTGTGGGAAAAGTAACAATTTTAAAATCAAATACCAGTAAATGAAATAGTTATTTGAATGCTTTGTTAAACATAGGATAATTATTAGTAATCAACAAATACTTTGATATTTAATCTTACTGTTCTTCTTGATTTATCACTGTTAAAACCTTATTTTACTCCGTCATTATGCAACGATTTGCATTTACAATGCACAAGTGACACATTCCCAGCCGTTTTCCCCGGTACGAATACCTATTATAAATGTCAGCATCTATGTTAGTCTGGTCGTTATCAAAATTTATGCTTTCTAATGGAAATAAAATTGGAACATGTGGGTACAGACCACTTATTGTTCTCTATTAACAGTGTATTGTTCCGTGTATGAATTTCAGGCATTGGGTTCTTATATGCAGAACTTTAAATCATAAACAAAATAGCAAATTGATCTGTTCCATGTACATATTAACATGTTTGTCAATGATCTATGATTGATGCATGTAATACAAGCAATTTACAATGGGTTGAAAACATGATCAGCATCGTTACTTCTAAGTATTACAATGTTATCTTATGCCTATGTTCATTATCATCAGCATCGTCACTTCTAAGTATTACAATGTTATCTTATGCCTTGTTCATTATCATCAGCATCGTCACTTCTAAGTGTTACAATGTTATCTTATGCCCTATGTTCATTATCATCAGCATCGTCACTTCTAAGTGTTACAATGTTATCTTATGCCTTGTTCATTATCATCAGCATCGTCACTTCTAAGTATTACAATGTTATCTTATGCCCTATGTTCATTATCATCAGCATCGTCACTTCTAAGTGTTACAATGTTATCTTATGCCTATGTTCATTATCATCAGCATCGTCACTTCTAAGTGTTACAATGTTATCTTATGCCTATGTTCATTATCATCAGCATCGTCACTTCTAAGTGTTACAATGTTATCTTATGCCTTGTTCATTATCATCAGCATCGTCACTTCTAAGTGTTACAATGTTATCTTATGCCTTGTTCATTATCATCAGCATCGTCACTTCTAAGTGTTACAATGTTATCTTATGCCTTGTTCATTATCATCAGCATCGTCACTTCTAAGTGTTACAATGTTATCTTATGCCTATGTTCATTATCATCAGCATCGTCACTTCTAAGTGTTACAATGTTATCTTATGCCTTGTTCATTATCATCAGCATCGTCACTTCTAAGTGTTACAATGTTATCTTATGCCTTGTTCATTATCATCAGCATCGTCACTTCTAAGTGTTACAATGTTATCTTATGCCTATGTTCATTATCATCAGCATCGTCACTTCTAAGTATTACAATGTTATCTTATGCCTTGTTCATTATCATCAGCATCGTCACTTCTAAGTGTTACAATGTTATCTTATGCCTTGTTCATTATCATCAGCATTGTCACTTCTAAGTATTACAATGTTATCTTATGCCCTATGTTCATTATCATCAGCATCGTCACTTCTAAGTATTACAATGTTATCTTATGCCTATGTTCATTATCATCAGCATCGTCACTTCTAAGTGTTACAATGTTATCTTATGCCCTATGTTCATTATCATCAGCATCGTCACTTCTAAGTATTACAATGTTATCTTATGCCTATGTTCATTATCATCAGCATCGTCACTTTTAAGTGTTACAATGTTATCTTATGCCTATGTTCATTATCATCAGCATCGTCACTTCTAAGTGTTACAATGTTATCTTATGCCCTATGTTCATTATCATCAGCATCGTCACTTCTAAGTGTTACAATGTTATCTTATGCCTATGTTCATTATCATCAGCATCGTCACTTCTAAGTGTTACAATGTTATCTTATGCCTATGTTCATTATCATCAGCATCGTCACTTCTAAGTGTTACAATGTTATCTTATGCCTTGTTCATTATCATCAGCATCGTCACTTCTAAGTGTTACAATGTTATCTTATGCCTATGTTCATTATCATCAGCATCGTCACTTCTAAGTGTTACAATGTTATCTTATGCCTATGTTCATTATCATCAGCATCGTCACTTCTAAGTGTTACAATGTTATCTTATGCCCTATGTTCATTATCATCAGCATCGTCACTTCTAAGTATTACAATGTTATCTTATGCCTTGTTCATTATCATCAGCATCGTCACTTCTAAGTGTTACAATGTTATCTTATGCCTATGTTCATTATCATCAGCATCGTCACTTCTAAGTGTTACAATGTTATCTTATGCCCTATGTTCATTATCATCAGCATCGTCACTTCTAAGTGTTACAATGTTATCTTATGCCTTGTTCATTATCATCAGCATCGTCACTTCTAAGTGTTACAATGTTATCTTATGCCTATGTTCATTATCATCAGCATCGTCACTTCTAAGTGTTACAATGTTATCTTATGCCTATGTTCATTATCATCAGCATCGTCACTTCTAAGTGTTACAATGTTATCTTATGCCTTGTTCATTATCATCAGCATCGTTACTTCTAAGTATTACAATGTTATCTTATGCCTATGTTCATTATCATCAGCATCGTCACTTCTAAGTGTTACAATGTTATCTTATGCCCTATGTTCATTATCATCAGCATCGTCACTTCTAAGTGTTACAATGTTATCTTATGCCTATGTTCATTATCATCAGCATCGTCACTTCTAAGTGTTACAATGTTATCTTATGCCTATGTTCATTATCATCAGCATCGTCACTTCTAAGTGTTACAATGTTATCTTATGCCCTATGTTCATTATCATCAGCATCGTCACTTCTAAGTGTTACAATGTTATCTTATGCCTTGTTCATTATCATCAGCATCGTCACTTCTAAGTATTACAATGTTATCTTATGCCCTATGTTCATTATCATCAGCATCGTCACTTCTAAGTGTTACAATGTTATCTTATGCCTTGTTCATTATCATCAGCATCGTCACTTCTAAGTGTTACAATGTTAACTTATGCCCATGTTCATTATCATCAGCATCGTCACTTCTAAGTGTTACAATGTTATCTTATGCCTATGTTCATTATCATCAGCATCGTCACTTCTAAGTGTTACAATGTTATCTTATGCCCTATGTTCATTATCATTAGCATCGTCACTTCTAAGTGTTACAATGTTATCTTATGCCCTATGTTCATTATCATCAGCATCGTCACTTCTAAGTATTACAATGTTATCTTATGCCTATGTTCATTATCATCAGCATCGTCACTTCTAAGTGTTACAATGTTATCTTATGCCTTGTTCATTATCATCAGCATCGTCACTTTTAAGTGTTACAATGTTATCTTATGCCTTGTTCATTATCATCAGCATCGTCACTTCTAAGTGTTACAATGTTATCTTATGCCTATGTTCATTATCATCAGCATCGTCACTTCTAAGTGTTACAATGTTATCTTATGCCTTGTTCATTATCATCAGCATCGTCACTTCTAAGTGTTACAATGTTATCTTATGCCTTGTTCATTATCATCAGCATCGTCACTTCTAAGTGTTACAATGTTATCTTATGCCTTGTTCATTATCATCAGCATCGTCACTTCTAAGTGTTACAATGTTATCTTATGCCCTATGTTCATTATCATCAGCATCGTCACTTCTAAGTGTTACAATGTTATCTTATGCCTTGTTCATTATCATCAGCATCGTCACTTCTAAGTATTACAATGTTATCTTATGCCTTGTTCATTATCATCAGCATCGTCACTTCTAAGTATTACAATGTTATCTTATGCCCTATGTTCATTATCATCAGCATCGTCACTTCTAAGTGTTACAATGTTATCTTATGCCTTGTTCATTATCATCAGCATCGTCACTTCTAAGTGTTACAATGTTATCTTATGCCTTGTTCATTATCATCAGCATCGTCACTTCTAAGTGTTACAATGTTATCTTATGCCTTGTTCATTATCATCAGCATCGTCACTTCTAAGTGTTACAATGTTATCTTATGCCTTGTTCATTATCATCAGCATCGTCACTTCTAAGTGTTACAATGTTATCTTATGCCTTGTTCATTATCATCAGCATCGTCACTTCTAAGTGTTACAATGTTATCTTATGCCTTGTTCATTATCATCAGCATCGTCACTTCTAAGTGTTACAATGTTATCTTATGCCTTGTTCATTATCATCAGCATCGTCACTTCTAAGTGTTACAATGTTATCTTATGCCTATGTTCATTATCATCAGCATCGTCACTTCTAAGTGTTACAATGTTATCTTATGCCTATGTTCATTATCATCAGCATCGTCACTTCTAAGTGTTACAATGTTATCTTATGCCTTGTTCATTATCATCAGCATCGTCACTTCTAAGTATTACAATGTTATCTTATGCCTTGTTCATTATCATCAGCATCGTCACTTCTAAGTGTTACAATGTTATCTTATGCCTTGTTCATTATCATCAGCATCGTCACTTCTAAGTGTTACAATGTTATCTTATGCCTTGTTCATTATCATCAGCATCGTCACTTCTAAGTGTTACAATGTTATCTTATGCCTTGTTCATTATCATCAGCATCGTCACTTCTAAGTGTTACAATGTTATCTTATGCCTTGTTCATTATCATCAGCATCGTCACTTCTAAGTGTTACAATGTTATCTTATGCCCTATGTTCATTATCATCAGCATCGTCACTTCTAAGTGTTACAATGTTATCTTATGCCTTGTTCATTATCATCAGCATCGTCACTTCTAAGTGTTACAATGTTATCTTATGCCCTATGTTCATTATCATCAGCATCGTCACTTCTAAGTGTTACAATGTTATCTTATGCCTTGTTCATTATCATCAGCATCGTCACTTCTAAGTGTTACAATGTTATCTTATGCCTTGTTCATTATCATCAGCATCGTCACTTCTAAGTATTACTATGTTATCTTATGCCCTATGTTCATTATCATCAGCATTGTCACTTCTAAGTGTTACAATGTTATCTTATGCCCTATGTTCATTATCATCAGCATTGTCACTTCTAAGTATTACAATGTTATCTTATGCCTTGTTCATTATCATCAGCATCGTCACTTCTAAGTATTACAATGTTATCTTATGCCCTATGTTCATTATCATCAGCATCATCACTTCTAAGTGTTACAATGTTATCTTATGCCTATGTTCATTATCATCAGCATCGTCACTTCTAAGTGTTACAATGTTATCTTATGCCTATGTTCATTATCATCAGCATCGTCACTTCTAAGTGTTACAATGTTATCTTATGCCTTGTTCATTATCATCAGCATCGTCACTTCTAAGTATTACAATGTTATCTTATGCCTTGTTCATTATCATCAGCATCGTCACTTCTAAGTGTTACAATGTTATCTTATGCCTTGTTCATTATCATCAGCATTGTCACTTCTAAGTATTACAATGTTATCTTATGCCCTATGTTCATTATCATCAGCATCGTCACTTCTAAGTATTACAATGTTATCTTATGCCTATGTTCATTATCATCAGCATCGTCACTTCTAAGTGTTACAATGTTATCTTATGCCCTATGTTCATTATCATCAGCATCGTCACTTCTAAGTATTACAATGTTATCTTATGCCTATGTTCATTATCATCAGCATCGTCACTTCTAAGTGTTACAATGTTATCTTATGCCCTATGTTCATTATCATCAGCATCGTCACTTCTAAGTATTACAATGTTATCTTATGCCTTGTTCATTATCATCAGCATCGTCACTTCTAAGTGTTACAATGTTATCTTATGCCTATGTTCATTATCATCAGCATCGTCACTTCTAAGTGTTACAATGTTATCTTATGCCCTATGTTCATTATCATCAGCATCGTCACTTCTAAGTGTTACAATGTTATCTTATGCCTTGTTCATTATCATCAGCATCGTCACTTCTAAGTGTTACAATGTTATCTTATGCCTATGTTCATTATCATCAGCATCGTCACTTCTAAGTGTTACAATGTTATCTTATGCCTATGTTCATTATCATCAGCATCGTCACTTCTAAGTGTTACAATGTTATCTTATGCCTTGTTCATTATCATCAGCATCGTCTACTTCTAAGTATTACAATGTTATCTTATGCCTATGTTCATTATCATCAGCATCGTCACTTCTAAGTGTTACAATGTTATCTTATGCCTTGTTCATTATCATCAGCATCGTCACTTCTAAGTGTTACAATGTTATCTTATGCCTATGTTCATTATCATCAGCATCGTCACTTCTAAGTGTTACAATGTTATCTTATGCCTATGTTCATTATCATCAGCATCGTCACTTCTAAGTGTTACAATGTTATCTTATGCCTATGTTCATTATCATCAGCATCGTCACTTCTAAGTGTTACAATGTTATCTTATGCCTTGTTCATTATCATCAGCATCGTCACTTCTAAGTATTACAATGTTATCTTATGCCTATGTTCATTATCATCAGCATCGTCACTTCTAAGTGTTACAATGTTATCTTATGCCTTGTTCATTATCATCAGCATCGTCACTTCTAAGTGTTACAATGTTAACTTATGCCCATGTTCATTATCATCAGCATCGTCACTTCTAAGTGTTACAATGTTATCTTATGCCTATGTTCATTATCATCAGCATCGTCACTTCTAAGTGTTACAATGTTATCTTATGCCCTATGTTCATTATCATCAGCATCGTCACTTCTAAGTGTTACAATGTTATCTTATGCCCTATGTTCATTATCATCAGCATCGTCACTTCTAAGTATTACAATGTTATCTTATGCCTATGTTCATTATCATCAGCATCGTCACTTCTAAGTGTTACAATGTTATCTTATGCCTTGTTCATTATCATCAGCATCGTCACTTCTAAGTGTTACAATGTTATCTTATGCCTTGTTCATTATCATCAGCATCGTCACTTCTAAGTGTTACAATGTTATCTTATGCCTATGTTCATTATCATCAGCATCGTCACTTCTAAGTGTTACAATGTTATCTTATGCCTTGTTCATTATCATCAGCATCGTCACTTCTAAGTGTTACAATGTTATCTTATGCCTTGTTCATTATCATCAGCATCGTCACTTCTAAGTATTACAATGTTATCTTATGCCTTGTTCATTATCATCAGCATCGTCACTTCTAAGTGTTACAATGTTATCTTATGCCCTATGTTCATTATCATCAGCATCGTCACTTCTAAGTGTTACAATGTTATCTTATGCCTTGTTCATTATCATCAGCATCGTCACTTCTAAGTATTACAATGTTATCTTATGCCCTATGTTCATTATCATCAGCATCTGTCACTTCTAAGTATTACAATGTTATCTTATGCCTTGTTCATTATCATCAGCATCGTCACTTCTAAGTATTACAATGTTATCTTCAGCCCTATGTTCATTATCATCAGCATCGTCACTTCTAAGTGTTACAATGTTATCTTATGCCTTGTTCATTATCATCAGCATCGTCACTTCTAAGTGTTACAATGTTATCTTATGCCTTGTTCATTATCATCAGCATCGTCACTTCTAAGTGTTACAATGTTATCTTATGCCTTGTTCATTATCATCAGCATCGTCACTTCTAAGTATTACAATGTTATTTTATGCCTTGTTCATTATCATCAGCATCGTCACTTCTAAGTATTACAATGTTATCTTATGCCCTATGTTCATTATCATCAGCATCGTCACTTCTAAGTGTTACAATGTTATCTTATGCCTTGTTCATTATCATCAGCATCGTCACTTCTAAGTATTACAATGTTATCTTATGCCTTGTTCATTATCATCAGCATCGTCACTTCTAAGTATTACAATGTTATCTTATGCCCTATGTTCATTATCATCAGCATCGTCACTTCTAAGTGTTACAATGTTATCTTATGCCTTGTTCATTATCATCAGCATCGTCACTTCTAAGTGTTACAATGTTATCTTATGCCTTGTTCATTATCATCAGCATCGTCACTTCTAAGTGTTACAATGTTATCTTATGCCTTGTTCATTATCATCAGCATCGTCACTTCTAAGTGTTACAATGTTATCTTATGCCTTGTTCATTATCATCAGCATCGTCACTTCTAAGTGTTACAATGTTATCTTATGCCTATGTTCATTATCATCAGCATCGTCACTTCTAAGTGTTACAATGTTATCTTATGCCTATGTTCATTATCATCAGCATCGTCACTTCTAAGTGTTACAATGTTATCTTATGCCTTGTTCATTATCATCAGCATCGTCACTTCTAAGTATTACAATGTTATCTTATGCCTTGTTCATTATCATCAGCATCGTCACTTCTAAGTGTTACAATGTTATCTTATGCCTTGTTCATTATCATCAGCATCGTCACTTCTAAGTGTTACAATGTTATCTTATGCCTTGTTCATTATCATCAGCATCGTCACTTCTAAGTGTTACAATGTTATCTTATGCCTTGTTCATTATCATCAGCATCGTCACTTCTAAGTGTTACAATGTTATCTTATGCCTATGTTCATTATCATCAGCATCGTCACTTCTAAGTGTTACAATGTTATCTTATGCCTTGTTCATTATCATCAGCATCGTCACTTCTAAGTGTTACAATGTTATCTTATGCCCTATGTTCATTATCATCAGCATCGTCACTTCTAAGTGTTACAATGTTATCTTATGCCTTGTTCATTATCATCAGCATCGTCACTTCTAAGTATTACAATGTTATCTTATGCCTTGTTCATTATCATCAGCATCGTCACTTCTAAGTATTACAATGTTATCTTATGCCCTATGTTCATTATCATCAGCATCGTCACTTCTAAGTGTTACAATGTTATCTTATGCCTTGTTCATTATCATCAGCATCGTCACTTCTAAGTGTTACAATGTTATCTTATGCCTTGTTCATTATCATCAGCATCGTCACTTCTAAGTGTTACAATGTTATCTTATGCCTTGTTCATTATCATCAGCATCGTCACTTCTAAGTGTTACAATGTTATCTTATGCCTTGTTCATTATCATCAGCATCGTCACTTCTAAGTGTTACAATGTTATCTTATGCCTTGTTCATTATCATCAGCATCGTCACTTCTAAGTGTTACAATGTTATCTTATGCCTTGTTCATTATCATCAGCATCGTCACTTCTAAGTGTTACAATGTTATCTTATGCCTTGTTCATTATCATCCGCATCGTCACTTCTAAGTGTTACAATGTTATCTTATGCCTATGTTCATTATCATCAGCATCGTCACTTCTAAGTGTTACAATGTTATCTTATGCCCTATGTTCATTATCATCAGCATCGTCACTTCTAAGTGTTACAATGTTATCTTATGCCTTGTTCATTATCATCAGCATCGTCACTTCTAAGTATTACAATGTTATCTTATGCCTTGTTCATTATCATCAGCATCGTCACTTCTAAGTGTTACAATGTTATCTTATGCCTTGTTCATTATCATCAGCATCGTCACTTCTAAGTGTTACAATGTTATCTTATGCCTTGTTCATTATCATCAGCATCGTCACTTCTAAGTGTTACAATGTTATCTTATGCCTTGTTCATTATCATCAGCATCGTCACTTCTAAGTGTTACAATGTTATCTTATGCCTTGTTCATTATCATCAGCATCGTCACTTCTAAGTGTTACAATGTTATCTTATGCCCTATGTTCATTATCATCAGCATCGTCACTTCTAAGTGTTACAATGTTATCTTATGCCTTGTTCATTATCATCAGCATCGTCACTTCTAAGTGTTACAATGTTATCTTATGCCCTATGTTCATTATCATCAGCATCGTCACTTCTAAGTGTTACAATGTTATCTTATGCCTTGTTCATTATCATCAGCATCGTCACTTCTAAGTGTTACAATGTTATCTTATGCCTTGTTCATTATCATCAGCATCATCACTTCTAAGTATTACTATGTTATCTTATGCCCTATGTTCATTATCATCAGCATTGTCACTTCTAAGTGTTACAATGTTATCTTATGCCCTATGTTCATTATCATCAGCATTGTCACTTCTAAGTATTACAATGTTATCTTATGCCTTGTTCATTATCATCAGCATCGTCACTTCTAAGTATTACAATGTTATCTTATGCCCTATGTTCATTATCATCAGCATCATCACTTCTAAGTGTTACAATGTTATCTTATGCCTATGTTCATTATCATCAGCATCGTCACTTCTAAGTGTTACAATGTTATCTTATGCCTATGTTCATTATCATCAGCATCGTCACTTCTAAGTGTTACAATGTTATCTTATGCCTTGTTCATTATCATCAGCATCGTCACTTCTAAGTATTACAATGTTATCTTATGCCTTGTTCATTATCATCAGCATCGTCACTTCTAAGTGTTACAATGTTATCTTATGCCTTGTTCATTATCATCAGCATTGTCACTTCTAAGTATTACAATGTTATCTTATGCCCTATGTTCATTATCATCAGCATCGTCACTTCTAAGTATTACAATGTTATCTTATGCCCTATGTTCATTATCATCAGCATCGTCACTTCTAAGTGTTACAATGTTATCTTATGCCCTATGTTCATTATCATCAGCATCGTCACTTCTAAGTATTACAATGTTATCTTATGCCCTATGTTCATTATCATCAGCATCGTCACTTCTAAGTGTTACAATGTTATCTTATGCCCTATGTTCATTATCATCAGCATCGTCACTTCTAAGTATTACAATGTTATCTTATGCCTTGTTCATTATCATCAGCATCGTCACTTCTAAGTGTTACAATGTTATCTTATGCCTATGTTCATTATCATCAGCATCGTCACTTCTAAGTGTTACAATGTTATCTTATGCCCTATGTTCATTATCATCAGCATCGTCACTTCTAAGTGTTACAATGTTATCTTATGCCTTGTTCATTATCATCAGCATCGTCACTTCTAAGTGTTACAATGTTATCTTATGCCTATGTTCATTATCATCAGCATCGTCACTTCTAAGTGTTACAATGTTATCTTATGCCTATGTTCATTATCATCAGCATCGTCACTTCTAAGTGTTACAATGTTATCTTATGCCTTGTTCATTATCATCAGCATCGTTACTTCTAAGTATTACAATGTTATCTTATGCCTATGTTCATTATCATCAGCATCGTCACTTCTAAGTGTTACAATGTTATCTTATGCCTTGTTCATTATCATCAGCATCGTCACTTCTAAGTGTTACAATGTTATCTTATGCCTATGTTCATTATCATCAGCATCGTCACTTCTAAGTGTTACAATGTTATCTTATGCCTATGTTCATTATCATCAGCATCGTCACTTCTAAGTGTTACAATGTTATCTTATGCCCTATGTTCATTATCATCAGCATCGTCACTTCTAAGTGTTACAATGTTATCTTATGCCTTGTTCATTATCATCAGCATCGTCACTTCTAAGTATTACAATGTTATCTTATGCCCTATGTTCATTATCATCAGCATCGTCACTTCTAAGTGTTACAATGTTATCTTATGCCTTGTTCATTATCATCAGCATCGTCACTTCTAAGTGTTACAATGTTAACTTATGCCCATGTTCATTATCATCAGCATCGTCACTTCTAAGTGTTACAATGTTATCTTATGCCTATGTTCATTATCATCAGCATCGTCACTTCTAAGTGTTACAATGTTATCTTATGCCCTATGTTCATTATCATTAGCATCGTCACTTCTAAGTGTTACAATGTTATCTTATGCCCTATGTTCATTATCATCAGCATCGTCACTTCTAAGTATTACAATGTTATCTTATGCCTATGTTCATTATCATCAGCATCGTCACTTCTAAGTGTTACAATGTTATCTTATGCCTTGTTCATTATCATCAGCATCGTCACTTCTAAGTGTTACAATGTTATCTTATGCCTTGTTCATTATCATCAGCATCGTCACTTCTAAGTGTTACAATGTTATCTTATGCCTATGTTCATTATCATCAGCATCGTCACTTCTAAGTGTTACAATGTTATCTTATGCCTTGTTCATTATCATCAGCATCGTCACTTCTAAGTGTTACAATGTTATCTTATGCCTTGTTCATTATCATCAGCATCGTCACTTCTAAGTATTACAATGTTATCTTATGCCTTGTTCATTATCATCAGCATCGTCACTTCTAAGTGTTACAATGTTATCTTATGCCCTATGTTCATTATCATCAGCATCGTCACTTCTAAGTGTTACAATGTTATCTTATGCCTTGTTCATTATCATCAGCATCGTCACTTCTAAGTATTACAATGTTATCTTATGCCCTATGTTCATTATCATCAGCATCGTCACTTCTAAGTATTACAATGTTATCTTATGCCTTGTTCATTATCATCAGCATCGTCACTTCTAAGTATTACAATGTTATCTTCAGCCCTATGTTCATTATCATCAGCATCGTCACTTCTAAGTGTTACAATGTTATCTTATGCCTTGTTCATTATCATCAGCATCGTCACTTCTAAGTGTTACAATGTTATCTTATGCCTTGTTCATTATCATCAGCATCGTCACTTCTAAGTGTTACAATGTTATCTTATGCCTTGTTCATTATCATCAGCATCGTCACTTCTAAGTATTACAATGTTATTTTATGCCTTGTTCATTATCATCAGCATCGTCACTTCTAAGTATTACAATGTTATCTTATGCCCTATGTTCATTATCATCAGCATCGTCACTTCTAAGTGTTACAATGTTATCTTATGCCTTGTTCATTATCATCAGCATCGTCACTTCTAAGTATTACAATGTTATCTTATGCCTTGTTCATTATCATCAGCATCGTCACTTCTAAGTATTACAATGTTATCTTATGCCCTATGTTCATTATCATCAGCATCGTCACTTCTAAGTGTTACAATGTTATCTTATGCCTTGTTCATTATCATCAGCATCGTCACTTCTAAGTGTTACAATGTTATCTTATGCCTTGTTCATTATCATCAGCATCGTCACTTCTAAGTGTTACAATGTTATCTTATGCCTTGTTCATTATCATCAGCATCGTCACTTCTAAGTGTTACAATGTTATCTTATGCCTTGTTCATTATCATCAGCATCGTCACTTCTAAGTGTTACAATGTTATCTTATGCCTATGTTCATTATCATCAGCATCGTCACTTCTAAGTGTTACAATGTTATCTTATGCCTATGTTCATTATCATCAGCATCGTCACTTCTAAGTGTTACAATGTTATCTTATGCCTTGTTCATTATCATCAGCATCGTCACTTCTAAGTATTACAATGTTATCTTATGCCTTGTTCATTATCATCAGCATCGTCACTTCTAAGTGTTACAATGTTATCTTATGCCTTGTTCATTATCATCAGCATCGTCACTTCTAAGTGTTACAATGTTATCTTATGCCTTGTTCATTATCATCAGCATCGTCACTTCTAAGTGTTACAATGTTATCTTATGCCTTGTTCATTATCATCAGCATCGTCACTTCTAAGTGTTACAATGTTATCTTATGCCTTGTTCATTATCATCAGCATCGTCACTTCTAAGTGTTACAATGTTATCTTATGCCCTATGTTCATTATCATCAGCATCGTCACTTCTAAGTGTTACAATGTTATCTTATGCCTTGTTCATTATCATCAGCATCGTCACTTCTAAGTGTTACAATGTTATCTTATGCCCTATGTTCATTATCATCAGCATCGTCACTTCTAAGTGTTACAATGTTATCTTATGCCTTGTTCATTATCATCAGCATCGTCACTTCTAAGTGTTACAATGTTATCTTATGCCTTGTTCATTATCATCAGCATCGTCACTTCTAAGTATTACTATGTTATCTTATGCCCTATGTTCATTATCATCAGCATTGTCACTTCTAAGTATTACAATGTTATCTTATGCCCTATGTTCATTATCATCAGCATTGTCACTTCTAAGTATTACAATGTTATCTTATGCCTTGTTCATTATCATCAGCATCGTCACTTCTAAGTATTACAATGTTATCTTATGCCCTATGTTCATTATCATCAGCATCATCACTTCTAAGTGTTACAATGTTATCTTATGCCTATGTTCATTATCATCAGCATCGTCACTTCTAAGTGTTACAATGTTATCTTATGCCTATGTTCATTATCATCAGCATCGTCACTTCTAAGTGTTACAATGTTATCTTATGCCTTGTTCATTATCATCAGCATCGTCACTTCTAAGTATTACAATGTTATCTTATGCCTTGTTCATTATCATCAGCATCGTCACTTCTAAGTGTTACAATGTTATCTTATGCCTTGTTCATTATCATCAGCATTGTCACTTCTAAGTATTACAATGTTATCTTATGCCCTATGTTCATTATCATCAGCATCGTCACTTCTAAGTATTACAATGTTATCTTATGCCTATGTTCATTATCATCAGCATCGTCACTTCTAAGTGTTACAATGTTATCTTATGCCCTATGTTCATTATCATCAGCATCGTCACTTCTAAGTATTACAATGTTATCTTATGCCTATGTTCATTATCATCAGCATCGTCACTTCTAAGTGTTACAATGTTATCTTATGCCCTATGTTCATTATCATCAGCATCGTCACTTCTAAGTATTACAATGTTATCTTATGCCTTGTTCATTATCATCAGCATCGTCACTTCTAAGTGTTACAATGTTATCTTATGCCTATGTTCATTATCATCAGCATCGTCACTTCTAAGTGTTACAATGTTATCTTATGCCCTATGTTCATTATCATCAGCATCGTCACTTCTAAGTGTTACAATGTTATCTTATGCCTTGTTCATTATCATCAGCATCGTCACTTCTAAGTGTTACAATGTTATCTTATGCCTATGTTCATTATCATCAGCATCGTCACTTCTAAGTGTTACAATGTTATCTTATGCCTATGTTCATTATCATCAGCATCGTCACTTCTAAGTGTTACAATGTTATCTTATGCCTTGTTCATTATCATCAGCATCGTTACTTCTAAGTATTACAATGTTATCTTATGCCTATGTTCATTATCATCAGCATCGTCACTTCTAAGTGTTACAATGTTATCTTATGCCTTGTTCATTATCATCAGCATCGTCACTTCTAAGTGTTACAATGTTATCTTATGCCTATGTTCATTATCATCAGCATCGTCACTTCTAAGTGTTACAATGTTATCTTATGCCTATGTTCATTATCATCAGCATCGTCACTTCTAAGTGTTACAATGTTATCTTATGCCCTATGTTCATTATCATCAGCATCGTCACTTCTAAGTGTTACAATGTTATCTTATGCCTTGTTCATTATCATCAGCATCGTCACTTCTAAGTATTACAATGTTATCTTATGCCCTATGTTCATTATCATCAGCATCGTCACTTCTAAGTGTTACAATGTTATCTTATGCCTTGTTCATTATCATCAGCATCGTCACTTCTAAGTGTTACAATGTTAACTTATGCCCATGTTCATTATCATCAGCATCGTCACTTCTAAGTGTTACAATGTTATCTTATGCCTATGTTCATTATCATCAGCATCGTCACTTCTAAGTGTTACAATGTTATCTTATGCCCTATGTTCATTATCATTAGCATCGTCACTTCTAAGTGTTACAATGTTATCTTATGCCCTATGTTCATTATCATCAGCATCGTCACTTCTAAGTATTACAATGTTATCTTATGCCTATGTTCATTATCATCAGCATCGTCACTTCTAAGTGTTACAATGTTATCTTATGCCTTGTTCATTATCATCAGCATCGTCACTTCTAAGTGTTACAATGTTATCTTATGCCTTGTTCATTATCATCAGCATCGTCACTTCTAAGTGTTACAATGTTATCTTATGCCTATGTTCATTATCATCAGCATCGTCACTTCTAAGTGTTACAATGTTATCTTATGCCTTGTTCATTATCATCAGCATCGTCACTTCTAAGTGTTACAATGTTATCTTATGCCTTGTTCATTATCATCAGCATCGTCACTTCTAAGTATTACAATGTTATCTTATGCCTTGTTCATTATCATCAGCATCGTCACTTCTAAGTGTTACAATGTTATCTTATGCCCTATGTTCATTATCATCAGCATCGTCACTTCTAAGTGTTACAATGTTATCTTATGCCTTGTTCATTATCATCAGCATCGTCACTTCTAAGTATTACAATGTTATCTTATGCCCTATGTTCATTATCATCAGCATCGTCACTTCTAAGTATTACAATGTTATCTTATGCCTTGTTCATTATCATCAGCATCGTCACTTCTAAGTATTACAATGTTATCTTATGCCCTATGTTCATTATCATCAGCATCGTCACTTCTAAGTGTTACAATGTTATCTTATGCCTTGTTCATTATCATCAGCATCGTCACTTCTAAGTGTTACAATGTTATCTTATGCCTTGTTCATTATCATCAGCATCGTCACTTCTAAGTGTTACAATGTTATCTTATGCCTTGTTCATTATCATCAGCATCGTCACTTCTAAGTATTACAATGTTATTTTATGCCTTGTTCATTATCATCAGCATCGTCACTTCTAAGTATTACAATGTTATCTTATGCCTTGTTCATTATCATCAGCATCGTCACTTCTAAGTATTACAATGTTATCTTATGCCCTATGTTCATTATCATCAGCATCGTCACTTCTAAGTGTTACAATGTTATCTTATGCCTTGTTCATTATCATCAGCATCATCACTTCTAAGTGTTACAATGTTATCTTATGCCTTGTTCATTATCATCAGCATCGTCACTTCTAAGTGTTACAATGTTATCTTATGCCCTATGTTCATTATCATTAGCATCGTCACTTCTAAGTGTTACAATGTTATCTTATGCCCTATGTTCATTATCATCAGCATCGTCACTTCTAAGTATTACAATGTTATCTTATGCCTATGTTCATTATCATCAGCATCGTCACTTCTAAGTGTTACAATGTTATCTTATGCCTTGTTCATTATCATCAGCATCGTCACTTCTAAGTGTTACAATGTTATCTTATGCCTTGTTCATTATCATCAGCATCGTCACTTCTAAGTGTTACAATGTTATCTTATGCCTTGTTCATTATCATCAGCATCGTCACTTCTAAGTGTTACAATGTTATCTTATGCCTTGTTCATTATCATCAGCATCGTCACTTCTAAGTATTACAATGTTATCTTATGCCTTGTTCATTATCATCAGCATCGTCACTTCTAAGTGTTACAATGTTATCTTATGCCCTATGTTCATTATCATCAGCATCGTCACTTCTAAGTGTTACAATGTTATCTTATGCCCTATGTTCATTATCATCAGCATCGTCACTTCTAAGTGTTACAATGTTATCTTATGCCTTGTTCATTATCATCAGCATCGTCACTTCTAAGTGTTACAATGTTATCTTATGCTTTGTTCATTATCATCAGCATCGTCACTTCTAAGTATTACAATGTTATCTTATGCCCTATGTTCATTATCATCAGCATCGTCACTTCTAAGTATTACAATGTTATCTTATGCCTTGTTCATTATCATCAGCATCGTCACTTCTAAGTATTACAATGTTATCTTATGCCCTATGTTCATTATCATCAGCATCGTCACTTCTAAGTGTTACAATGTTATCTTATGCCTTGTTCATTATCATCAGCATCGTCACTTCTAAGTGTTACAATGTTATCTTATGCCTTGTTCATTATCATCAGCATCGTCACTTCTAAGTGTTACAATGTTATCTTATGCCTTGTTCATTATCATCAGCATCGTCACTTCTAAGTATTACAATGTTATTTTATGCCTTGTTCATTATCATCAGCATCGTCACTTCTAAGTATTACAATGTTATCTTATGCCTTGTTCATTATCATCAGCATCGTCACTTCTAAGTATTACAATGTTATCTTATGCCCTATGTTCATTATCATCAGCATCGTCACTTCTAAGTGTTACAATGTTATCTTATGCCTTGTTCATTATCATCAGCATCGTCACTTCTAAGTGTTACAATGTTATCTTATGCCTTGTTCATTATCATCAGCATCGTCACTTCTAAGTGTTACAATGTTATCTTATGCCTTGTTCATTATCATCAGCATCGTCACTTCTAAGTGTTACAATGTTATCTTATGCCTTGTTCATTATCATCAGCATCGTCACTTCTAAGTGTTACAATGTTATCTTATGCCTTGTTCATTGTCATCAGCATCGTCACTTCTAAGTGTTACAATGTTATCTTATGCCTTGTTCATTATCATCAGCATCGTCACTTCTAAGTGTTACAATGTTATCTTATGCCTTGTTCATTATCATCAGCATCGTCACTTCTAAGTGTTACAATGTTATCTTATGCCTTGTTCATTATCATCAGCATCGTCACTTTTAAGTGTTACAATGTTATCTTATGCCTTGTTCATTATCATCAGCATCGTCACTTCTAAGTGTTACAATGTTATCTTATGCCTTGTTCATTATCATCAGCATCGTCACTTCTAAGTGTTACAATGTTATCTTATGCCTATGTTCATTATCATCAGCATCGTCACTTCTAAGTGTTACAATGTTATCTTATGCCTATGTTCATTATCATCAGCATCGTCACTTCTAAGTGTTACAATGTTATCTTATGCCTTGTTCATTATCATCAGCATCGTTACTTCTAAGTATTACAATGTTATCTTATGCCTATGTTCATTATCATCAGCATCGTCACTTCTAAGTGTTACAATGTTATCTTATGCCTTGTTCATTATCATCAGCATCGTCACTTCTAAGTGTTACAATGTTATCTTATGCCTATGTTCATTATCATCAGCATCGTCACTTCTAAGTGTTACAATGTTATCTTATGCCTATGTTCATTATCATCAGCATCGTCACTTCTAAGTGTTACAATGTTATCTTATGCCCTATGTTCATTATCATCAGCATCGTCACTTCTAAGTGTTACAATGTTATCTTATGCCTTGTTCATTATCATCAGCATCGTCACTTCTAAGTATTACAATGTTATCTTATGCCCTATGTTCATTATCATCAGCATCGTCACTTCTAAGTGTTACAATGTTATCTTATGCCTTGTTCATTATCATCAGCATCGTCACTTCTAAGTGTTACAATGTTAACTTATGCCCATGTTCATTATCATCAGCATCGTCACTTCTAAGTGTTACAATGTTATCTTATGCCTATGTTCATTATCATCAGCATCGTCACTTCTAAGTGTTACAATGTTATCTTATGCCCTATGTTCATTATCATTAGCATCGTCACTTCTAAGTGTTACAATGTTATCTTATGCCCTATGTTCATTATCATCAGCATCGTCACTTCTAAGTATTACAATGTTATCTTATGCCTATGTTCATTATCATCAGCATCGTCACTTCTAAGTGTTACAATGTTATCTTATGCCTTGTTCATTATCATCAGCATCGTCACTTCTAAGTGTTACAATGTTATCTTATGCCTTGTTCATTATCATCAGCATCGTCACTTCTAAGTGTTACAATGTTATCTTATGCCTATGTTCATTATCATCAGCATCGTCACTTCTAAGTGTTACAATGTTATCTTATGCCTTGTTCATTATCATCAGCATCGTCACTTCTAAGTGTTACAATGTTATCTTATGCCTTGTTCATTATCATCAGCATCGTCACTTCTAAGTATTACAATGTTATCTTATGCCTTGTTCATTATCATCAGCATCGTCACTTCTAAGTGTTACAATGTTATCTTATGCCTTGTTCATTATCATCAGCATCGTCACTTCTAAGTGTTACAATGTTATCTTATGCCTTGTTCATTATCATCAGCATCGTCACTTCTAAGTATTACAATGTTATTTTATGCCTTGTTCATTATCATCAGCATCGTCACTTCTAAGTATTACAATGTTATCTTATGCCTTGTTCATTATCATCAGCATCGTCACTTCTAAGTATTACAATGTTATCTTATGCCCTATGTTCATTATCATCAGCATCGTCACTTCTAAGTGTTACAATGTTATCTTATGCCTTGTTCATTATCATCAGCATCATCACTTCTAAGTGTTACAATGTTATCTTATGCCTTGTTCATTATCATCAGCATCGTCACTTCTAAGTGTTACAATGTTATCTTATGCCCTATGTTCATTATCATTAGCATCGTCACTTCTAAGTGTTACAATGTTATCTTATGCCCTATGTTCATTATCATCAGCATCGTCACTTCTAAGTATTACAATGTTATCTTATGCCTATGTTCATTATCATCAGCATCGTCACTTCTAAGTGTTACAATGTTATCTTATGCCTTGTTCATTATCATCAGCATCGTCACTTCTAAGTGTTACAATGTTATCTTATGCCTTGTTCATTATCATCAGCATCGTCACTTCTAAGTGTTACAATGTTATCTTATGCCTTGTTCATTATCATCAGCATCGTCACTTCTAAGTGTTACAATGTTATCTTATGCCTTGTTCATTATCATCAGCATCGTCACTTCTAAGTATTACAATGTTATCTTATGCCTTGTTCATTATCATCAGCATCGTCACTTCTAAGTGTTACAATGTTATCTTATGCCCTATGTTCATTATCATCAGCATCGTCACTTCTAAGTGTTACAATGTTATCTTATGCCCTATGTTCATTATCATCAGCATCGTCACTTCTAAGTGTTACAATGTTATCTTATGCCTTGTTCATTATCATCAGCATCGTCACTTCTAAGTGTTACAAT
The DNA here is from genome assembly GCA_963680875.1 of Bathymodiolus brooksi. Taxonomy (NCBI): domain Eukaryota; kingdom Metazoa; phylum Mollusca; class Bivalvia; order Mytilida; family Modiolidae; genus Bathymodiolus; species Bathymodiolus brooksi. The sequence goes on from OY804575.1 coordinate 124,051,647, forward strand.
GTTATCTTATGCTTTGTTCATTATCATCAGCATCGTCACTTCTAAGTATTACAATGTTATCTTATGCCCTATGTTCATTATCATCAGCATCGTCACTTCTAAGTATTACAATGTTATCTTATGCCTTGTTCATTATCATCAGCATCGTCACTTCTAAGTATTACAATGTTATCTTATGCCCTATGTTCATTATCATCAGCATCGTCACTTCTAAGTGTTACAATGTTATCTTATGCCTTGTTCATTATCATCAGCATCGTCACTTCTAAGTGTTACAATGTTATCTTATGCCTTGTTCATTATCATCAGCATCGTCACTTCTAAGTGTTACAATGTTATCTTATGCCTTGTTCATTATCATCAGCATCGTCACTTCTAAGTATTACAATGTTATTTTATGCCTTGTTCATTATCATCAGCATCGTCACTTCTAAGTATTACAATGTTATCTTATGCCTTGTTCATTATCATCAGCATCGTCACTTCTAAGTATTACAATGTTATCTTATGCCCTATGTTCATTATCATCAGCATCGTCACTTCTAAGTGTTACAATGTTATCTTATGCCTTGTTCATTATCATCAGCATCGTCACTTCTAAGTGTTACAATGTTATCTTATGCCTTGTTCATTATCATCAGCATCGTCACTTCTAAGTGTTACAATGTTATCTTATGCCTTGTTCATTATCATCAGCATCGTCACTTCTAAGTGTTACAATGTTATCTTATGCCTTGTTCATTATCATCAGCATCGTCACTTCTAAGTGTTACAATGTTATCTTATGCCTTGTTCATTGTCATCAGCATCGTCACTTCTAAGTGTTACAATGTTATCTTATGCCTTGTTCATTATCATCAGCATCGTCACTTCTAAGTGTTACAATGTTATCTTATGCCTTGTTCATTATCATCAGCATCGTCACTTCTAAGTGTTACAATGTTATCTTATGCCTTGTTCATTATCATCAGCATCGTCACTTCTAAGTGTTACAATGTTATCTTATGCCTTGTTCATTATCATCAGCATCGTCACTTCTAAGTGTTACAATGTTATCTTATGCCTTGTTCATTATCATCAGCATCGTCACTTCTAAGTGTTACAATGTTATCTTATGCCCTATGTTCATTATCATCAGCATCGTCACTTCTAAGTATTACAAATTTATCTTATGCCTTGTTCATTATCATCAGCATCGTCACTTCTAAGTATTACAATGTTATCTTATGCCCTATGTTCATTATCATCAGCATCGTCACTTCTAAGTATTACAATGTTATCTTATGCCTTGTTCATTATCATCAGCATCGTCACTTCTAAGTGTTACAATGTTATCTTATGCCTTGTTCATTATCATCAGCATCGTCACTTCTAAGTGTTACAATGTTATCTTATGCCCTATGTTCATTATCATCAGCATCGTCACTTCTAAGTGTTACAATGTTATCTTATGCCTTGTTCATTATCATCAGCATCGTCACTTCTAAGTGTTACAATGTTATCTTATGCCTTGTTCATTATCATCAGCATCGTCACTTCTAAGTATTACAATGTTATCTTATGCCCTATGTTCATTATCATCAGCATCGTCACTTCTAAGTATTACAATGTTATCTTATGCCTTGTTCATTATCATCAGCATCGTCACTTCTAAGTATTACAATGTTATCTTATGCCTATGTTCATTATCATCAGCATCGTCACTTCTAAGTGTTACAATGTTATCTTATGCCCTATGTTCATTATCATCAGCATCGTCACTTCTAAGTATTACAATGTTATCTTATGCCCTATGTTCATTATCATCAGCATCGTCACTTCTAAGTGTTACAATGTTATCTTATGCCTTGTTCATTATCATCAGCATCGTCACTTCTAAGTATTACAATGTTATCTTATGCCCTATGTTCATTAAACATTTTATCCATAGAGTATTTCTGCATTCATAGTTTTCTCTTTATTTGCTGGTTTTCACTTTAAAGATGAAATATTCAGTTTTTGAATCTTACACAATTGGAAGTTTGCATTTCAATAAATTAAAATGGATGAAATAAATATGAAGTTGTGTGCACTAAATTTGAAAATCTACATTTTTATTTAAACAACATTATTAAGAAAAAACTGGTAGAACGTGTTAAAGTGGGTCACGGGTCACTGTAATCGGGCAGCTGTATCGAGAAACAGATACAGTGTTGAAAAAACTGTTGATACTCATAAAATATTGATAAATGCAATAAAATTTTATGTTTGTCTTCAAGAAATATGATAGACAAACCATGTGTGAAGTTTTATGACGAAATATCTCCAATTTCTATGTAAATTTACGAGTTGAAATTGCGGCTGCATCAAGAAACATATACGGTGTTGAAAAAACTGTTGATACTCATAAAATATTGATAAATGCAATAAAATTTTATGTTTGTCTTCAAGAAATAAAAAAGACAAAACCATGTGTGAAGTTTTATGATGAAATATCTCTGATTTCTATGTAAATTTACGAGTTGCAGTGGGGTAACACCCACTGGTAATTTTAGCGATGTATTTTTATCTTGGACAAGAAGGTAATTTTAGCGATGTATTTTTATCTTGGACAAGAATAATGAGCGTCCTGATTGGATGACCGATTTAAAACACACTAACTCTGCATGGTAAAAAGATGCATGTAAAAGAAATCTATGTTATATTTATTCATTTGTTTGTTCTGGAATATTGTTGATCATTGATTTAAGCAAGAAAAAAGGGAAAAAGGGGGGGGGGGAATTTTATTTGTGAATTTTACAGTTAAATAAATGTTATGTTTCGACACTTTAAAGAGAAAAATAAAAATTTGCTGCGACTAAAGCTTAAATCAGCATTAAAAATTGAACAAATATCAGTGGTTTTGTAAATGAGATTTATTTTAAATAGAAAATCTGAATTTATTATTTATTAATTTATTATTAATGATACAATTTTATATCCCTTGGAAGGGGGAGGGGGGCTATGATGAAAATTTGAAATAAAAACACAGGACCGGACTTTTAGCAAAAATAAAAATCCAGGATTAGTTTTTTATTAAAAAAAATCCAGGACCCCTGTGTCCAATGAATTTTTTATTTTTTTTTATGTTAATAATATGAAATATTGACATCCACACTTGCCTTTTGGACAGCACATTTCTGTGTCCACACTTGTTTTAATTAAAAAAAAAACCCTAAAATGAAAGTAAAACATTGCATGTGTGTTTTGAAAATCCAAGGTTAATTACAGGAACAGAGATAATTAAAACATGACAACACAATAATTGTTCAATAATTAATTGAAGACCTTACAGTAACTATTTGTTGTCACACATAAATTTACAAGTGAGAATTTGCAATCAATATTAAAGGTTGTTTTTGATGAAATATTCAAAAAGTACAATAACACCTTCAAAAACGGATGATGGACGCCAAGTGATGGCAAAAGCTCATATTGCCTTTTATAAGGAAGCTAAAAAAGGAAAGGATAGAGCATATTTGTTTTTCATCATCCAGTAAAGGCAAAGTCCATTCCACTGAAAAATTTACTGCATCAGGCAGTTACCTCCCCTGATGAAAAAACTATAGGGTAATATATTTCTTTAACATGCATGATAATATCTCCTGTGATACTTGGTCATAGGATTTAACTAAGTTTCAAATACACCAGAAAGTGAGAGAACAAAATTAGGCTAACACACTCATTTCATTGTTCTAAGAGGGGATAGTATGTTATGAAAACATACAGTATTTGCATCCTATTAAACACAAAAGTCAATTTTATATACAAATTATGACACTTAAATGACTCATTAAAATAAACTGGAACTTGGTAATGTATTAAAATCTTTATGTTAAAAAAAAATAAATGAGGTAGGTCACTTTTAATTAATAAATTAGTGGTAGCTGAATATGATACTCGGGGCCTTTTATTGAGTCCAGAACTGGAACTATAAACACTGTGAAAAGAATAAGATCTCAGGTATCTTCAACTCCTCATAACAATATACATAGAAAAACGTCAGTTATGAAGGACGAACATTATCGCTAGAATCACAGTGAGTCCAATAGGACAAGTTTTGATATTAAAGTAATAATTTTTTTATTAGAATAACGAAAAATCCAAATATCTTTTAAACTATATATTTTTGAACAGCAAAATAAACAAGTTTTATTTAGAATTAGGAGTGCTAACTAAAAATGTTACAGTAATGCTTTTTATTGTTTTGGCTGAGGCTGCACTCAGATGAAATTTTGTATTTTGGTCCTATTTTGTTGTCAATTTTCGGGTGGGAGTAGATGTACTTTATAGAAGAGCCATCCTACGTCAGGTATCTTACCTGTAAAATCTTTCTCTCAGCCACGTGTACTTTAGACGTACCTGACAAATTGGACGACTTTGATCATTGTGTTATTAAAAGAACAATCCACGGTTTATATTCACGGAAAATAGCTCCAACCATCTCAATAATACATAAGGAAATAAAAGATTATATTAAAATATCAGTCTAAACTTACTCTAACTCTCATTGATCTTGGATATACATGTACTTCTAAAAAAATAGGTGATAATCCAGGCGTTCTGTACGATCAAGTGTCTATTATCAATGATAGGTGTAATTATCTGAGAAAGATCAAATCTTTTAGGGAAGGAGGGTATGATATCGTGTACATGGATGAAACATGGGTTAACCAAAATCACTGCACAGATTATATGTGGCTTCCGAATGATGGGTCTAATGCCCCAAAAATACCCTCGGGTAAAGGCAAACGATTGTTTTGCATGCAGGTTGATTGACGGCTGCGATTTAGTGTTTCTGGCCAAATCAAAGGATGGTGACTATCACCAGGAGATGAATAGTGTTGTCTTTTTTGAGTGGTTTGAAGATCAATTGATGCCTGCTCTGAAAAATCCTAGCTTGGTTGTGTTAGATAATGCAAGTTATCACAATGTAAAAACAGAAGATAGGTGTACCCAAATTTTAGTCAGAAAAAAGCTGTTCTCCAAAACTATCTTACACAACACAGCATTCCTTTTTCTGCTAATGATACCAAAAAAGTATTATATGAAAAAATAAAACAAAAAAAGACCCCAGTAGTTTATAAAACAGATAAAATTGCTAATTAACACGGACATGAAGTATTAAGAACCCCCGTTCGACACTGTGAACTTAACCTGATAGAATTAATATGGGTGCAAGTCAAAGGTTTCATGACTAAAAACAATACCACCTTCCCATTAAAAGATGTTAAAGAACTCATGTACGTCGCTTTCGGAAAAATTACAAAAGATGTGTTGACAAAAGCAGAAGAACATGTGGTCAAAATTGAAAAAGAATACTGCAAAGAAAACTGTATAGATAGAAGTGTCATAGAACCTATTATCATTGATTTTTGTGATGACTCGGATGACGACACGGGTTGAAGTATAATCATATTAAGTATAATAGACAGAGAAAAAATGTAAAAATTGAATAAATGTCATGTTAAAGCCAATGCCGAAAATATTTGGAACATGTGTCTGCCAATTCATTAAGGTTTAAGAACAATTGTAACTGTTGAAACTATCTGGGGTCAGATGAATTATTTAACTTATATTGATTATAACACATAAATAATACACAAAACAACTTGACACAAAAAACAGATAAAGGTGTGAAACCACTAATTAATTTCTTTAAGGTTTTCTACTAAATTTGTGTTTTTTCGAGCCTGCCTGGCCATTTTATCTTAAGTTTAACCTTTTCAAGACCATATATTTTCTGAAAAGCACATGATTCCTCTATGTTCTGTCAAAATATCAGGGCATGTTTAAAATCTTGCAGTGAAATGCCATGCTATGGAAAACACCAACTTTAAAAATAGCTTGGTCATCCCCAAGAAATTCAGTATTTATAGATCATGCATCAAATCCTCCATAGAGGTATTAAAATACAACTAAGTCCATCAAATTTGGGCTCAAAATAATCCCTATATATTTAATTTCAATTATCAATATTAATTAGTCCATTCCATTCAGTAGTTTTCACTATACTCCAAAGTGAAAGGAACTTTTTTCTTGAAAAGGGACTACTTTCGTATATGTTCTAAGCTCTGATTGGTGAATTAGTGGTTTTACACCTAAACATCCAACCGAAAACCAAACACAAAACGGGCCTCGTATTCAAGAAAAGTCAAAACAAACAAACACAAAGGTCGAAACTTCAGATTCCTGTTTTGGATAGGCATTTCGAAATGGAATAGGTTAAATATATATTTCCAAACTTTTAGCTCACGTTTGAGTTGAAAGATATAACTTGGCTTAGTAGAATAGTTACGTAAAACAATTGCAAGTATCAATGATTCATCAATAATTTTTGCAGTTTTTAGGTATTTTTTACCAATGTTAAGTTGAAGGTTTGGTAAAAAATAGCTAAAAAAATGACAGTATTCAATGTCATAATCTACCCCTCCCCCCCCCCCCCCCCCAAAAAAAAATCCCCCAATTGATCTCTGAGGTACTATAATTTAAAAATGTACTAATTTTACGAGCATTTTTTATTTAGGAAGTTGCACAATCTCAAAACTCATTTTTCGTTCCGTTTCTTACATGTATATAAATTAAAAATGTCATACAGTCGAACAAAACGACAATGATATATTCTTCACATTATATGATATATGAAGATTTCATTTTTTCACTATTAAAGACAGAAGTGCTATATATTTAGTGAAAAAATAAAAATAATGAAAAATAAAGTTCAAGCAATTTTTACAGGTAAAATATTCTACAGGTAAAAATCAATGAACTCAATAGTGCATGTAGGAGATGGTGATGGGCTCTACGGAGAACAATGGAATCTTTCGGGTGATCTTCGAGTGTCTATTGTCCTCAGGGATTCTAACCCACGGCCGCAGGCTGTTCTCTTTTGTAGACTTATATTCCCTCCATATTTCATAAAACTTTGTCAATATATACACCCAAAAACTCCTTTAAAATGTGATTTTTCTATATGAGCAGGGCCAAATACGTCCACTTTCTGGTCTGCAAACTTCCAAATGAAATTAGCACGCTTGATTCTCTACACAACTCTTGTTTACACTTTTACTTTAAAATCTAGTTTAAAAGATATTTCAAATTTTCGTTATTCTAATCAAAAAATTATTACTTTAGTGATAATATTTGTCAAGTCCTTCAAACTGACATTATTAATTTTATTGGTAACATCATAATAGGTTTGACGTCACACTGATCAGTCATTTTCGTCACACTGATCAGTCATTTTCTGTATCAGAGTCAATCTGTTAATACTGGAAACATCCCTCTGTGTGATCAAACGAAAAATGGATAAATTACTGATAAACCAGTATGTAGTAAAAATTATCTCTAAAATTCCCATTTTATCCTCAATTATTTTTATCCAGTATAACTACAAGTAAAAACACAAAATGCAACCTGAACGACCGACAACATCTGGTACAAAAGAAGTACAACAAAAAACAAAGAATGAAGGACATCTGAAAAACAATATTTTTAGCTATTGTTCTTTAACCAAAAAAAAGCTGTTTTTACAATTAAATGAAAGAAAAAAAAAAAAGGTGTATTTTTCTGGTGCTATCTGTTAGCATAAACAACATCTGTTTTACAAAACCTTGAGCAGAATGGACTAGTGAAATCAAGTCACAGATTTCTTTGTCAACACAACAGTTCAGTTGGTTTACTTAACAGAAATATTGTATCCTTATTTAGGCCAAATAATGTTCTTACATGTAACTTACATCAAAATGAAATAGTCATTAGAGTATAATAAAGCCAACATGTAAACAAATATATCTGTATATCATTATAACATGGACAAAGGGAGATAACTTCTAAGAACAACATTGCAATGCATCAACATCAATATACAATTTCATTTATAGTTTTAAACAAAATGCTGTTTCAAAAGATGTACATTTTGTATTACAGTTAGGGTTATGGGGTTTAGCGCTTAATCAATATTTCAGTAATATTGTGGCGGTGAGTTTTATTGGTGGAGGAAACCGGGGTACCCCGAGAAAACTATGCAAGTCACTGACAAACTTTATCACATAATGTTGTATTGCGTACACCTCGCCATGAACAGGGTTCGACCTCACACGTTTAGTGATGATAGGCATTGATTGAACAACTACCATACAATCATGACCAATGAAGGCCCCTGTTTCAAACCAATATATATAACTTGGTAAAGATTTTATTGTCAAATTATTGGATAGTTGAATTGAGAATAAGTTACAACTTACAGTCCCCATCCATATCAAAATAAAATTAAAAGATGGCATACACAAAAAAAATATATCAAAAGCATAGTATTTGTCACAATTATAAATATCATTGAGCATTGGACAATGAAAAAGAAAGTCCTTTTTTAAACTTCTTATTACCGAAAAAAGGTAAATTCTATGTAATAAAAAGTATAACTGCTGTTCTTACATTTCAAATGTCAAAAATAAATCACTCGTAATCAAGCATACCTATCTTCTACATAGTTGAAGGTATAAAGAGGGCCAAACTCTACAAAATTGGTCTGTTTGACAAATAATTATAATATAATTATGCATGCTCATGACATACCTAAATATCATACAAAGTAAAAAGAGTTTATATCAAAAGTTAAAAGACTAGTTACTTACACAAGAATATGGAACAGACATACAGAATATATCATTTAATAAGTTGGAAAAGAAACCATAATTCACATAACATTGGTTCGTTTGGAAAGTCGTAATGATATGCACACTCTTTTATCATACAAAGACACAATATCTAGTAAAAAATTATTTTTAAGCACATGTTTTGAATGTATGAATAGGTCTGAAAGGTTTCTTCTTGTTTTATTAATTCACCAAGATTACAACCACACACACTATTGTACTACCACCAATCCCTCTCTCTCATTTTTTTCTTCTTTCTCTCTGTTCTTGTTCAATTTACACATATTAATGTAAGACATATTCATATACATGAATGCTCTATCAAATGCTGTTGTAACTTATTGTACATAGGAAAAGACTTTATAATTTTGTTTAACTTGTGTCTAATCCTTTTTGCACTTTTGAGCAAATCAAAATATGTTTAAGCTAAACCATGAATTAGTTTCGTAATATGGCAAAAGACTGATTGCTTACACAAGACAGTAGCACGGATGAATGCAAATAATTCATGAAAAAAAAAACAAGAGAAATCTAGTATACCCACCATTTTACTAGAGTGGAACTGTAAGAAAAATGCCAGCAATATTAGATATCTTTGATAATAATAAAAGTTAAACAGTCCTGGTCAACCAACACAACATACACAACTCATACAGCTCACTTCAAAGATTGATTGATTGATTTTTGGTGTTTAATGCCACTTTCAGCAATATTTCAGTTATATCATGGCGACAATTTTTTGTGGTGGAAGAAGCAGGAGTACCCGGAGAGAACCACCGACCATGGGCAAGCAACTGGTAAACTTTATCACTTGCAATTGCGAGTCGAGTGCACCCTTTTTTGTAATTTACAAAGCCGGGCACGAACCCACGCCATATTGGTGATAGGCTTGTATGAGTTGTTAGGTAATCCAACTACCTAACTCATTGAGCCACCCAGGCCTTCTCACTTCAAAGAGAACATACCAGAAGGTACTTACTAGGAAAAGCAAGTAATTAATGTTTTTGCATTATTTTTTATTTTACTTAATCCTTTTTATGACATAATTGCAGTAAATGTGATTGGATATCCTGCAATAATCAATATAATTACTGTAATATGTATATACATGATGGTATCTCCACCATGAGCATTGAAAAGTATAAACAAATATTAATGGCTTGTTAGGATAATGCATGATTTTCTTGGTTACCTCCCTTCCATTATTAATTGTTTGGTTTTCTTGTTTATCTCCCCTCAACTATAAATTGCTTGGAATAAATACATGATTTTCTTGGTTCTCTCCCTTTCACTATACATTTTACTTTTTATTTGATGGTAGTTTCCCATGTTTCTAATACATGCCCTCAGAATAATATGTTACCAGTCTATTTTGAGATACAGTTCAATTCTACCCAAAAACACTAGAATCATGTTAGCCCCTGCCACACCATTCTCATAAAGACTATACTTTACTAATATAAATTTGAAGTTAAACTATTACTGGTATATTTCTAATGTCTGTATGTGTAAGACATTTATAATGCCTCAGTTATAGTACATATATATAAAAAGACAAGCTCAAAGGGATTCAAGTATTTTACATGTACAGTGAAACCTGTCTAAACAGAACCCCTTTGGGACTGAATAATTTGTTCAGTTTAGACAGGTTCAAATCATATAGACATTTAGTAGATGGGACTGTAAAGTCTTTCTGGGTTAGGCAGGTTTTCGGTTTACTCAGGGTTCAGTTTAGGCAGGTTTTCGGTTTACTCAGGGTTCAGTTTAGGCAGGTTTTCGGATTACTCAGGGTTCAATTTAGGCAGGTTTTTGGTTTACTCAGGGTTCAGTTTAGGTAGGTTTTTAGTTTACTCAGGGTACAGTTTAGGCAGGTTTTTGGTTTACTCAGGGTTCAGTTTAGGCAGGTTTTTGGTTTACTCAGGGTTCGGTTTAGGCAGGTTTTTGGTTTACTCAGGGTTCGGTTTAGACAGGTTTTCGGTTTACTCAGGGTTCAGCTTAGGCAGGTTTTCAGTTTACTATGGTTTCAGTTTAGGCAGGTTTTCGGCTTACTCAGGGTTCAGCTTAGGCAGGTTTTTGGTTTACTCAGGGTTAAGTTTAGGCAGGTTTTTGGTTTACTCAGGGTTCAGTTTAGGCAGGTTTTCAGTTTACTCAGGGTACAGTTTAGACAGGTTTTCAGTTTACTCAGGGTTCGGTTTAGACAGGTTACACTGTTAAATGTATTTGTATAAATATTTCATAGTTGGATTATGTTGGTTTTCTGTGTTTCATTTATTTTGTTTTTGAAGAGGTGCATCCACAATCAGCATTAAACTATTTATAGACATGCTAATTGTCACATGGAGTAACATATTTGAAATATTACAAATGCAAAAAATCCACATGGTTTATAAAGCCACTTCTTGCATTTGGAATTAGGGGTGTAACAATACCACTTTCTAACGATGTGATCCATATCAGGATACTTAGGTCATGGTTCAATACTATTCAAGATATACAGGGTCTAACACCGGGAGAGGTGCAAGATTGTAAAATCTGTGACACCCGAGGGTAAGATTTAAATCGTATCAGAGGAGGCTTGCTGAGTCTGATACGATTTAAATCTTACCCGAGGGTGTCTCAGATTTAACGATCTTGCACCTTTCACGGTGTTTGACTCTTTTTCTCACCCCTTTCTATGTTTATTTTGAGTAAATAATAGAGTACTCTCCCTTGTTAGTAATTAACGTGAATAAACAAATAACCTCTCTTTGACCAAACGAAAATAATTTTTTACAGGTATTTATCGCTGTTGAAGTAGCATTAATATACTGTATTTATATACTACATTTTAAAATACTGCTAATACACAGATTTATATCGATAAATCGACAATTTACTTCAGCAATGGAAAACAATTTTGCGGGAAAACGTTTGTGTTGCCTGTCTTACCCAGGAGCCTGGGTAAGATGGAAAAATCTTTTTCACCTAAATTACTGGACTACTTTATCTAAGGGGTGAGAAATTAATATCTTATTGAACTTGTATTTCTCATTAATAAAAATATACTCTGCTATTCATTAGTTGGTGTGAAGGATCATTATTTAATACATGCTATTACCATTTTATGATTTGGATAAATTGCTCTGAAAAACATTCATGATTCGGCAAATAATAAAAAGACGAGCACTGGTTGAAACACTGGATAATAATAACATACAATCAAACCTGTCTTAAAGTGCACCTCTATATAACAAATCACTGTCTATAAAGGGCACCTCTATATAACAAATCACTGTCTATAACGGGCACCTCTATATAACAAATCACTGTCTATAAAAGGACACCCCTATATAACAAATCACTGTCTATAAAGGGCACCTCTATATAATAAATCACTGTCTATAAAGGGCATCTCTATATAGCAAATCACTGTCTATAAAGGGCACCTCTATATAACAAATCACTGTCTATAAAAGGCACCTCTATATAACAAATCACTGTCTATAATGGGCACCTCTATATAACAAATCACTGTCTATAAAGGGCACCTCTACATAACAAATCACTGTCTATAAAGGGCACCTCTATATAACAAATCACTGTCTATAAAGGGCACCTCTATATAACAAATCACTGTCTATAAAGGACACCTCTATATAACAAATCACTGTCTATAAATACCTCTATATAATAAATCACTGTCTATAAAGGGCACCTCTATATAACAAATCAGTCTATAAAGGGCAATCTAATTTTTCCCATTAATGAATAGCACATATAATGTTAACCTGTATATAAAGGGCAACTGCTCATAAAGGCCACATGTTCAGGTTCCCTTGAGTGGCCTTTATATACAGGTTTGACTGTATTTTGTCTTGGGTAGTGTTAGTAAATACCTAATTATCTTTATTAATATCCTAGTAAGTCTATGCTCGGCAGCCTCATAATCAATTTTCATTAATTAATCCAATAAATCTTTTTATCAATAAAAAGTCAGCTTTTCCCTTATAGTTCAATAAAAGTGCATCTGTCAAGGACGTAGGATTTTGATCCTCTGATAGAGTTACCACTGAGGTGGAATAATAAAAATAAATGCTGAAACTGATCATGTATGTAGTAGCATACGAATGGCTTTTATTTTCCAGGATTTTCTGGTATTGCAAGAGTTAATTTACATATACATTATATTGTGATATGTGCATGAATAAATAAAATATTAGATTTTTTGTACAGATTATTTGGCTCCATGGCCACCTTTAACAGAACTTAACATTCAGAGATCTGATAAAACAGTGAATTATCTCCCTTTTGCCACATGCTTTGTTACATAATGGCAAATCTCATGTTATTTAATAACCCCAATAATCCAGTCATTCTATTCTGCCTCACTCCTGTTGTTTCGTTAATGCCTTCACTGCTTTCACTGTAACAAAATCTACAAACGGAAGGCTATACATTGCAATATTTTTGCGGTCATATAAAAATTGCTACCAGAAACACACACTGATCGGTACAGGGCACTGAAAGATTTTAGTAAAGTTATTGGACATATATTTTCTAGCAGAATGGAATGATGAAAGTCAGCAACTCTACATTACAAGTTGAAAGAGTAACATTTTTTCTTCTAAATTACATTGCTTACAAATTGTTACAATGTTGTACAATTTATTTTTATTTTTTTTAAATTGTCATTTTGGAGAACAGTTGCAGCAAATTTTACATATGTATATGTCAGTGCAATCATAAACTTACCTTTTTTCTCTTTTTCTGAATTTTCTTTTCTTCTCCTCTTACTCTCTGGATTCTCATATCTATCTCTAAAATATAAACATTATTAAAAACAAGAGCACTGCCCACGGGTGCTGGACGCTCGACTTTTACGTATCTGATATTAAACTGCAAGCAATTTACAAAGTTATACATACTTCTAACTATGATGGTCATATTAGCAAATATGTTTGCAAGATTGGTAAATATAATCAGAGGGGTATAATGTTTTCTTGTAACACTATTTTAGTGCATATGAAAAAAATAAAATAAAAAATAAAAATTGGGGGGGGGGGGGGGGAGGGGAGGGTATAATCTTTTTCTTGTAACACTATTTTAGTGCATATGTTATAAAAAAATATAAAAATTGGGGGGGGGGGTGCAGTGGGAGGGGGTTGTATGTTGGGAGTGGGGGTTACCCTTCTGTAATGTGTTTCCCCTTTTGATAGTGAACAGGTATGTTGGGTTTCATTTTAATGCCTATCATAGTTTATATTGAGAAAATTGTATTTTTATTTTTAGAAAAAAAATGCAAGTAAAAAAGGGGAAATAACTCAAATAAAATGCTGGATAGAGTTGTCTTCTCTTGTCAACAGAGCGGGGTTAACACTTTCTACAAGTGTATTGAGTTTCAAGTTAATAGCTTTGATAGTTATTGAGAAATTTTAATTATACTAAAACAATATCCCAAATTTCTATGTACTATACTGAAACAAGGGCAGATAACTCTGGATATACAAATCACAGGGTCACCTGCCTTAATGTATTGGGTTCCCCATTTGATAGTGAACAGATATGTTGAGTTTCATTTCAATGCCTATCATAATTATTGAGAAATTGTATTTTTTGAAGAAATTCTTGAGAAATTGTATTTTTTAAAGAAATTCTAAGTAAAAAAAGGGGGAATAACTCAAATAAAATGCTGGATGGAGTTGTCTTCTCTTGTCAACAGATTGGGGTCAACACTTTCTACAAGTGTATTGAGTTTCAAGTTAATAGCTTTGATAGTTATTGAAAAATTTTAATTATACTAAAAAAATATCCCTAATTTCTATGTACTATGTCGAAACAAGGGCAGATAACTCTGGATATACAAATCACAGGGTCATCTGCCTTGTAATTGGTTCCTCTTTTGATAGTGAACAAGTATTCCAAGTTACAAATGGATACCTTTGATAGTTTTTGAGAAATGGACTCTGACAAAAAAATTAACCAACCCAGACGCTGACGCAGACACTGATGCCGGAGTGACAACAATAGCTCGACTTTTTTTCTTCGAAAAGGAAAGTCGAACTAAAAACTAATTTTATCCAGAATTTCCATAATTATTTTTTTTGTCCCGTTAGTTAACATGGTCAATTTAATGGACATGCATATTTTCATTATTATAACATGCTCTAGTTGCATTCTTAAAGACGGTCACAATGTTTTACATCAAATAGGGTTTGGGTGTTATGGTGTTTAATGCCACTTTCAACAATATTTCAGTTATATCATGGTGCTCAGTTTTATTGGTGGAGGAAATCGGGAGTACCTACACCGACCTGCTGCAAGTCACTGACAAACTCTATCAAATAACGTTGTATCGAGTTCACCTGGCCTGAGTGGGATTCGAACTCACAATGTTAGTGGTGATAAACACTGATTGCATATGTAGTTATAAATCCAACTACCATACGATCATGACCACGATGGCCCCTTACATCAAATAAGAAAAAATCAATGATAATACATTCTATAAATTTATAACAGTAATTTGAATTAAATTGAATAACTATTGTAAATTATCAGCTAATATTTACTAAAGGTACTAATGAGGGTGCAATTACATGAATAACACAGATATTTCATATGCCATGTAAATGTGAATTACAGTCAAACCTGTATTAAGAGGTCACCTTTGGGACAAAGAAAAGGTGGTCTTATAAGACAGGTGACCTCTTAAAAGAGGCTAACTTCATATGATATTAACTATGACAGGGCAATAAAAAGATGACTTTTTAATACAGGTGACTGCTTAATAGAAGTGAATCCACTTGAGGATCATTCTTACATAACAAATTCAGTTATGGTTCAAATGACTAAGTGGTTTCTGAGAAGATATTTTAATATTTCAGCCATATAAATATTAAAAAATTCAGATACTCAGTACATTTGAAAAATATAGAAAAAAGTTACAACAGTGTGCATGTAGACATATCGCTCTACTCAGACACATTATTCTATTTCCAAACCAACCAGTCTTTGTTCCTTAATATTGCGTGCTTAGCGGAGAACCAACAAATACCAATTTTATAGTCTTTGGTTTGACACAATCTAGGCTCTAACCCATAATCCACGGCTCTCTAGACGAGCATGCTAACCATTATATCACCAATGAGGTTATATAAATATATCATTATGAACTTTCTCACGACCATCCATAGATCATTTGTTCGGATGACCCAGTGTTTTCTGACAATGATTAGATGTCAATTCAGGAAGAAATAAGAAAACCTCTATCAAGAACATCCACTGATAAAATAAAATTTGTAAAGTTCTAATAACTGATCATATATACATTATACATTCTGGTTACAGTTCAATAGTTTTTGAGATTTTTTTTTTAAAGTCCAAAGTTAAATTGTATTTCATAATTGAAGGACATCTTTAATTTTTTATCTGTATAAAAACAAAACTTGGTAAAGACAAATAAATCATCATTGACATACATTTTATAGGACGTTACACACTCCATCCTTAAGAGTCTAGTCCCATACGTGGTAGAAGAAGAAGAAGAAAATTGTAGTTCCTGACAAAAAATATTTTCACCACAAAGTTCTATCTGAAACTCATGTCAATTTCTGACAGGAATGAAGAACAAAAATTCTATAAAAGCAACATTCAATGAAAATTTCATCTAAGTAAAATATAGTTCCAATTGGTTTTGGTGAAGATTGAAATGTAGAAAGGTTACAAGCCACGACAGATGTATAATGATGGATGTAAAGTGATTGGTATAGTTCAGATGACCCTGCTTGACAGGTCAAAAGATCCCATTCAATTATAAAAGAATTCTTTTTTTCTACAAATAATGAATAAACTATCAAAGGAATATACCTGTGGGAAAACAACATTTTAACATTGATCTTTTTTTAATATTTGTTTTCTTTGTGTAATTGGATGTTGTTTTTTCTTTGTGTAATTGGATGTTGTTTTTTCTTTGTGTAATTGGATGTTGTTTTTTCTTTGTGGGATGTTGTTTTTTCTTTGTGTAATTGGATGTTGTTTTTTCTTTGTGTAATTGGATGTTGTTTTTTCTTTATGGGATGTTGTTTTTTCTTTGTGAAATTGGATGTTGTTTTTTCTTTGTGTAATTGGATGTTGTTTTTTCTTTGTGTAATTGGATGTTGTTTTCTTTGTGTAATTGGATGTTGTTTTTTCTTTGTGTAATTGGATGTTGTTTTCTTTGTGTAATTGGATGTTGTTTTTTCTTTGTGTAATTGGATGTTGTTTTCTTTGTGTAATTGGATGTTGTTTTTTCTTTGTGTAATTGGATGTTGTTTTCTTTGTGTAATTGGATGTTGTTTTTTCTTTGTGTAATTGGATGTTGTTTTCTTTGTGTAATTGGATGTTGTTTTCTTTGTGTAATTGGATGTTGTTTTCTTTGTGTAATTGGATGTTGTATTTTCTTTGTGTAATTGGATGTTGTTTTTTCTTTGTGTAATTGGATGTTGTTTTTTCTTTGTGTAATTGGATGTTGTTTTTTCTTTGTGGGATGTTGTTTTTTCTTTGTGAAATTGGATGTTGTTTTTTCTTTGTGTAATTGGATGTTGTTTTCTTTGTGTAATTGGATGTTGTTTTCTTTGTGTAATTGGATGTTGTTTTTTCTTTGTGTAATTGGATGTTGTTTTTTCTTTGTGTAATTGGATGTTGTTTTTTCTTTGTGAAATTGGATGTTGTTTTTTCTTTGTGTAATTGGATGTTGTTTTCTTTGTGTAATTGGATGTTGTTTTTTCTTTGTGTAATTGGATGTTGTTTTTTCTTTGTGTAATTGGATGTTGTTTTTTCTTTGTGTAATTGGATGTTGTTTTTTCTTTGTGTAATTGGATGTTGTTTTTTCTTTGTGTAATTGGATGTTGTTTTTTCTTTGTGTAATTGGATGTTGTTTTTTCTTTGTGTAATTGGATGTTGTTTTTTCTTTGTGGGATGTTGTTTTTTCTTTGTGAAATTGGATGTTGTTTTTTCTTTGTGTAATTGGATGTTGTTTTCATTGTGTAATTGGATGTTGTTTTCTTTGTGTAATTGGATGTTGTTTTCTTTGTGTAATTGGATGTTGTTTTTTCTTTGTGTAATTGGATGTTGTTTTTTCTTTGTGTAATTGGATGTTGTTTTTTCTTTGTGTAATTGGATGTTGTTTTCTTTGTGTAATTGGATGTTGTTTTCTTTGTGTAATTGGATGTTGTTTTCTTTGTGTAATTGGATGTTGTTTTCTTTGTGTAATTGGATGTTGTTTTCTTTGTGTAATTGGATGTTGTTTTTTCTTTGTGTAATTGGATGTTGTTTTTTCTTTGTGTAATTGGATGTTGTTTTTTCTTTGTGTAATTGGATGTTGTTTTTTCTTTGTGTAATTGGATGTTGTTTTCTTTGTGTAATTGGATGTTGTTTTCTTTGTGTAATTGGATGTTGTTTTCTTTGTGTAATTGGATGTTGTTTTCTTTGTGAAATTGGATGTTGTTTTTTCTTTGTGTAATTGGATGTTGTTTTTTCTTTGTGTAATTGGATGTTGTTTTTTCTTTGTGTAATTGGATGTTGTTTTCTTTGTGTAATTGGATGTTGTTTTTTCTTTGTGTAATTGGATGTTGTTTTCTTTGTGTAATTGGATGTTGTTTTTTCTTTGTGTAATTGGATGTTGTTTTTTCTTTGTGTAATTGGATGTTGTTTTCATGGGTTATGGTTATGGTATTAAACACCACTTCAACAATATTTCAGTTATATAATGGCTGTCAGTTTTATTGGTGGATGAAACCGGAGTACCAGGAGAAAACCACTGACCTGCCGCAAGTCACTGACAAACTTTATCACATAATGTTGTATCGAGTACACCTCACCATGAGTGGGATTCGAACTCACAATGTTAATGGTGATAGGCACTGATTGAATAGGTAGTCATAAATCCAACTACTATACAATCACGACCACAAAGGCGCCTGTGTTGTTTTTGTGACATTTCATTGACAGAGGCATGAAGTCATAGGCATGTCTCAGATGGATTTTTTAACATGGTAATGTACACTGAAGAAACCTACCATTTACAGTAGAATATATGCATAACATTTAATATAAATGTTTCTGTAAATTGCTTTAGAGTCTCATTAATATTATATCACAATACTGAACCATATAATTTATATAGTCACCCCTCTAATAAAACCTTTCCCATGTCAAATATTTACTTTTCTAGCTTTTTATCTCTATCTATATTTTATCTCAATCTATTTTTTGTCATATCAGATCAGAGACTTAGAGAGCTCATTTATACTATGAAAGAAGAGTCATATAATCAACTCACAAAAACTGCACAACATTCCTTAGTTGCTTTACATAAATCAATACATTTATAGTTCTAGTTGTAAAAATCAAAATCAAATTCCGCAGATGTTAGACTGACTCATGGCAAACATGATGACACAGTTACACAGCAAAGTAACTGCATAAATAAATTTAGAGAATACCGAAGTATGCTAAGAGTCCATTATACAACTTAAATTATCTACAGTAAGATACCTGAAATATTTGCAGGTAGCCAGGCCTAAAGCTATCAAAGTAATGGAAGCACAAACTAAACTCCAGACTAATATACTGTGTTGGTCCTTGTCCACTGACACAGGCGGAAATACTGAAAATATATAAATTATATTTTATATGTACTACACTTTGCTTACCAAGACAGTGGTCAAATCTACACAAATAGTTTGTAGGTATAACATATCATGAAATGTTGTCCAAAGACAGTGGTCAAATCTACACAAATAGTTTGTAGGTATAACATATCATGAAATGTTGTCCAAAGACAGTGGTCAAATCTACACAAATAGTTTGTAGATATAACATATCATGAAATGTTGTCCAAAGACAGTGGTCAAATCTACACAAATAGTTTGTAGGTATAACATATCATGAAATGTTGTCCAAAGACAGTGGTCAAATCTACACAAATAGTTTGTAGGTATAACATATCATGAAATGTTGTCCAAAGACAGTGGTCAAATCTACACAAATAGTTTGTAGGTATAACATATCATGAAATGTTGTCCAAAGACAGTGGTCAAATCTACACAAATAGTTTATAGGTATAACATATCATGAAATGTTGTCCAAAGACAGTGGTCAAATCTACACAAATAGTTTGTAGGTATAACATATCATGAAATGTTGTCCAAAGACAGTGGTCAAATCTACACAAATAGTTTGTAGGTATAACATATCATGAAATGTTGTCCATTGTCTACTAAATACAAGTAAATGTAAGAAAAAAATTGTTTGGTTTAAGAATGTAATAAGAAGCTAAAAAAACATTTGCATGAGCTTTAGTTAACAAACCTGTCTTAAATTACCACTTTCAATTCCCAAGGGTATAAGAATAGAACTATTTTCTATGCTGCATGGTACAACCTCTCTAAAGAAAAATGTCCACTAGCCATGAGGTATTAATCACATAAATCCACCTTAGAACAGGTGCAATTGAGTACTTCATGTGTAAAGAATGCCATGCTCCAATTGAGTACCTCATGTGTAGAGAATGCTGTGCTCCTTGTTTTTAGCAACAGTTTGTAAGGAGTAATCGCTGGCAACTTTTTATTTACCCATTTGCATTATGTCCTCTTTTTTCCTGTTTCAAACTTCCACCCATAGTGCCATTATAGTACGACCTTTTGACCTACACGATTTCTTGTTGGTAATATATATTCTCTTCATGAATATAGCGGAATATTGCTCACTTGATGCTAAACAACAATCAATAGATTGAGGTGATGACGTAATTTTTGAAAATAAGAGTATTTAATGTTTTTCTTATGTAAAATTTTAATGCGTCATTCTGCCTAAAGGTAATAGACAAAATTTTAACTTGTCTATATTGAAGAGTAATTAAGCTTTATTGTTAGCAAATTAGATTTTTTAAGAAAATGTCAATGCTTTCTAAAATGAAACAGACAACGTCATATCAAAACACCATCATTCATCAATTATCGTAATATTCCAGACATTTTAATTACAATGGAGAGAATCAAAGTTTGTAAATGGGTTAGGAATGTAGCATTATATTTTATAATGAAATTACACAAGGTTATATCAAATATATCATTTGCTACAATAATGTTGAAGATTCTGGACAAAATTGTTAAATTCTCATCTTAAAATGCCTTAACCTTTAACCTTGTCAATCAAGCCATCCTATAATCTGACAATAAAATGATATAATTTGAGAATTTATTATAGGAATAAACACATTTTTTCCGTAGTTTATCTATGTATAACCTGGACCAATTCACTCACAAACAAATAAAATTTGGACTTTTATGTAAGTTTGTGAGTGACTTGGTCTAGGTTATACATCAATAAATTCTGGAAAAAATGTGTTTAATCTTTATAATTCTGTAACTAAGTATTTTTTTTTCATTTGTTTTGAAAATTTACCTTTGGGGATCCCCAGTATGCACACAATGCTACATTCCATTGATGTGTGTCGGCCATGAATAACAAAATGCACTAACCTTGTTTTCCTACATTGATAACTAGACAGTGATGTAATTAAGCTACTGATATTTTCCAATTTGATGGCATTTTGCATTTAGCTACTCAAACAAGTAAAATGCTCACAAAATCGTAAAATAAATCAGTAACCAGCTTGTGTCAATCAGCGTCCCTTGTAAACAACGTCACAGGATGACGATATATTACAAAAGTCAGTCGATAGATGGTTGTCTTAAGTATTTTTTCCAGAATTTTTTTTTTATGTCAACAATACAAGCTTTTTTTTTCATTGGCATTTATTTTTTTATTTCATATCTAACAATAATTGTCGATTATTAACAATAAACATTGTTTCTTTTATCTTTTTTTTATTATCGAGAATCAAAGCCGCCATTTTGTTTATATTACAAAAAAAGTAGTCCGGTGAACATCGTCTATCGAAAAATAAACTGACAAAACCCCTGCCTTCATAAGCACTTATACCCAATCAGAGTATAGGATTTCTAATTATGTAAATCATATAAGAATTATCTCCCAATAGTATACCAATATAGGTTAAGACATAAACTATAATGTCTTTTTTTCTTCTAAATAGTCAATAGTTTTCAAATCGTTGACATGTGGTGGTTTGTTGACAGTTGATATCATACATATAGTTATAAAGGTTGAGATAAGACATTATCACTAGTATCACTGCGAGTTTGATAGGACGAACTGTGATACTAATAATAATATAGGTCAAGACGTTCAAAACTGACATTATTGTTTTTATTGGTTACATCATAATGTGTTTGACATCAAACTGACTGACAATTTTCAGCATCAGAGTCAGCTGTTTGATACTGACAATATCACTTAGTGAGACTAAAGTAAAAAATGTTTAGATTACTGATAATCATAATTTTCGGGACATTTTCTTCCCTTTGATCTCACTGAGTAATAATCAGTATCAACCAACTGACTCTGATACTGAAAATATCTGTCAGTGTGACGTTACATTCTGATGTTTAATTCTCATAAAAGCAGTAACACCAGTTTTGAATGTCTCAACATACATTATCACCAGTATCACAACTCGTTCTATCGGCTTGCTGTGATACTAGTGATAATGTCTGTCTTGACCTTCAAAACTGCCGAATATATATATATCGTGTCGTGACATCTGCTCGGTCATGCAATAAAGTCGGTCACTTGTTTTGATTTACAATTCTGGCGCAGCACGAGACCAATGACGTCATTCCGTATATTCATAGCGTACATAAACACAGAGGGAATTCTTTTCAACATCAAAATTACAAGATGAGATTAAAACAGAGAAGTTTGAATTGAATAAATTCCATGCAAGTAAAAAAGAGCCTTTTTACTAATGTCTTTTTTTCCTGACCATTATGCTTGTTCAATATGTTTCCCTCGATGGTATTCCCCAATCATTTTTACCTTTCCGCTTTGTTGACATAATCATCATCACAGTTCATGACCGTTTCTGGAATGTAGGCCAAGCAAATTGTATTTTAAAATACTTTGAAAATATGATGATTGATCATTCAGATTCCGCCATTTTCTAGAAAATGGCAAATTTTACCGGGAAAATACATAAAAGTGCTCTCCATTAGTCACAAAATGGCAGATTATTTTGCATTTCCACTGCTGCTTTAATAACAAATATACCCCTTACTTCTTGGGGTAATGAAATGAAATTCACAGAGAAGATAGAAAAAGAATTAATTTAACAACAATAATCAAAATCTATAGCATAAATTGAACAGAGAATTAAATTAAACCAGCCAGAAAAATGAGATTATCTGGGTAAAAAAAAACCTGTCATTATTACAAATAGCATCAACAAAACTGTTTTGTTACCACTCTGTGATAATAAATGTGATTAAAATAAATTGAAATCAGTCATTAATTGTTTTACAAAAAATATGGCAGAATGTAGTCAGTCTAATATATTGTATTGACAAAAGCAAAAACACCAAATTCACTGGATTAAATACTTTATTATATGGGTAAGCAAGTTTAATATTTGCATCAAATAATTAATTTTTAATACTTCAATTTCAAACTATTAAAAAAAAACATCTTTTGAAATTTTTCAGACAAAACAATTACACTGAAAAAGCTAAAATACTGTACTTTCTTAATCTGGTTTACTTTTTAAGTTTGGTTGGCCTATGGCAAAATCATGTGCTTTATTGACCTTTTACCGGCCTTATGTGACGTAATAGAACGCCATTTGGAAAAAGGGTAGTAAACAAATATGGGTCAGTGTGTTATTATTATCGATCTTTTTTCCATGGAACTTTACATATGTGAGCAAGAATAGACGAGGAACATAATTAAAAAGAAAAAAATGTTTACTTTTCAAACATGAAAAAAATAATCAAACATTATCCAATGACTGACCGACTTATTGTCATACATTATATAAAAACCTTTCAATGGTCACTGTGATTTTGGAAATGCATAAAGACTACATATATATCTTTTCAATAACATTAACAGCTAGCTATTTATCATTTCACAGACTAAACTATTTCCCCGACACAAAAGTCAGGTTAACTTCTTGGATACAGGAAAATTACTGTTACGCTAATATCCCGTGAAAAATATTTAAAAAAACAAGTATTAAATATGTGCTGTTTTATTTTATCGACAGATATCACTACCTGACATGCACTTTGGACATCAGAACTGAATACTAAATACTGGATATGCCATTCTTATTCACAGCTCAAGTCACAGAAATATACAATGTGTCAGTAAGTTTCCCCCGTAGGAATTGGTTCGGCTCAATAAAACCAGAAATGCTTATTTCTTCAATGCTCTTGGTTATCACTCTTTGATAAATCACATTTGTGAAGTAGAAGGATAGTGAATTGACGCATTAAAATCTTTCAGGGTACTAAATCCTAATTTATAACCATAGAATTTTAAAAGACATATAATAACGGTTTTGCTACGGACATTTTCATTAATGATGTCCATTATATTTTTTTCCAAACATATAAAATGCACTTTCGTACTTCATCATTGACAATTCTGTAAATCATGGACACATTTTATAGCTGTAATGTTTTTGTCTATATTTTATTTGCTAATACAAATCTATTGCAAACTCATTACTATAACAAAGACTTCTTAAGAATGCCTTTTAATTATCTGTCTTATGTAATGATGTCTATTCATATCTTAAAATTTGCTAACATAAGGGTTATTGGTGTTAATTGTCACTTTCATCAATTTTTCACCGAAACCCTAGAAAAAAATAACAAAATGACCAGCAGAATTCCTGGATATGGGTAGAAGGTAGGGAAACCTGTATATTTGAGGTGAGTATCGGGACATGAACCCACAGCAGTCAGAAGTCAACAATCTTAACCACTAGGTCACCCCCCCCCCCCACCCCCCAAACACAAGGTCAAAGAAAAGATATGGAAATTAAACAAATTATGATAAAATTTCTACAATTTATTGATTTGGATAAACTTTTTTGATAGGTGTGCCTGCTTCTCATAGCAAACAAAAGAGGGAACAGTGCACACATAAAAGTCTAAGAAGAAAACACAACAGATGTGTGCACTAACATTTACAAACCAGACAAAAAACACTAGTGTGCAGAAACATTATAGACCACAGACAAAACAAACACAAGTGTGCAGAAACATTACAGACCATACAGAAAAAACAACACAAGTGAACAGAAACATTACAGACCATACAGAAAAAACAACACTAGTGTAGAGACACATTATAGACCAGACAGAAAAAACAACACAAGTGTACAGAAACATTACAGACCATACAGAAAAAACAACACAAGTGTACAGAAACATTACAGACCATACAGAAAAAACAACACTAGTGTAGAGACACATTATAGACCAGACAGAAAAAACAACACAAGTGTACAGAAACATTACAGCCCAGACAGACAAAACAACACTAGTGTACAGAAACAATACAGACCAGACAGAAAAAACAACACAAGTGTACAGAAACATTACAGACCATACAGAAAAAACAACACTAGTGTACAGAAACATTACAGACCATACAGAAAAAACAACACAAGTGTACAGAAACATTACATACCATACAGAAAAAACAACACAAGTGTACAGAAACATTACAGACCATACAGAAAAAACTACACTAGTGTGCAGAAAAATTACAGCCCATACAGAAAAAACAACACAAGTGTACAGAAACATTACAGCCCAGACAGACAAAACAACACTAGTGTACAGAAACAATACAGACCAGACAGAAAAAACAACACAAGTGTACAGAAACATTACAGACCATACAGAAAAAACAACACTAGTGTACAGAAACATTACATACCATACAGAAAAAACAACACAAGTGTACAGAAACATTACAGACCATACAGAAAAAACAACACTAGTGTGCAGAAAAATTACAGCCCATACAGAAAAAACAACACAAGTGTGCAGAAACATTACAGACCATACAGAAAAAACAACACAAGTGTACAGAAACATTACATACCATACAGAAAAAACAACACAAGTGTACAGAAACATTACAGACCATACAGAAAAAACAACACTAGTGTGCAGAAAAATTACAGCCCATACAGAAAAAACAACACAAGTGTGCAGAAACATTACAGACCATACAGAAAAAACAACACAAGTGTACAGAAACATTACAGACCATACAGAAAAAACAACACTAGTGTGCAGAAACATTACAGACCATACAGAAAAAACAACACAAGTGTACAGAAACATTACAGACCATACAGAAAAAACAACACAAGTGTACAGAAACATTACAGACCATACAGAAAAAACAACACTAGTGTGCAGAAACATTACAGACCATACAGAAAAAACAACACTAGTGTGCAGAAACATTACAGACCATACAGAAAAAACAACACTAGTGTAGAGACACATTACAGACCATACAGAAAAAACAACACAAGTGTACAGAAACATTACAGACCATACAGAAATAACAACACAAGTGTACAGAAACATTACAGTCCCGACACACAAAACAACACTAGTGTACAGAAACATTACAGACCATACTAAAAAACAACACAAGTGTACAGAAACATTACAGACCATACAGAAAAAACAACACTAGTGTAGAGACACATTACAGACCATACAAACAAAACAACACTAGTGTACAGAAACATTACAGACCATACAGAAAAAACAACACTAGTGTACAGACACATTACAGACCAGACAGACAAAACAACACTAGTGTACAGAAACATTACAGACCATACAAACAAAACAACACTAGTGTACAGAAACATTACAGACCCTACAAACAAAACAACACTAGTGTACAGAAACATTACAGTCCAGTGAAACAAAACGTCACAAGTGTGCAGAAACATTACACACCATACAGAAAAAACAACACAAGTGTACAGAAACTTTACAGACCATACAGAAAAAACAAAACTAGTGTACAGACACATTACAGACCATACAGAAAAAACAACACTAGTGTGCAGAAACATTACAGACCATACAGAAAAAACAACACAAGTGTACAGAAACATTACAGACCATACAGAAAAAACAACACAAGCGTACAGAAACATTACAGACCATACAGAAAAAACACCACAAGTGTACAAAAACATTACAGACCATACAGAAAAAACAACACAAGTGTACAGAAACATTACAGACCATACAGAAAAAACAACACTAGTGTACAGACACATTACAGACCATACAGAAAAAACAACACTATTGTGCAGAAACATTACAGACCATACAGAAAAAACAACACAAGTGTACAGAAACATTACAGACCATACAGAAAAACAACACAAGTGTAGAGACACATTATAGACCAGACAGAAAAAACAACACTAGTGTACAGAAACATTACAGACCATACAGAAAAAACAACACAAGTGTACAGAAACATTACAGACCAGACAAACATAACAACACAAGTGTACAGAAACATTACAGACCATACAGAAAAAACAACACAAGTGTACAGAAACATTACAGACCATACAGAAAAAACATCACAAGTGTGCAGAAACATTACAGACCATACAGAAAAAACAACACAAGTGTACAGAAACATTACAGACCATACAGAAAAAACAACACAAGTGTACAGAAACATTACATACCATACAGAAAAAACAACACAAGTGTACAGAAACATTACAGACCATACAGAAAAAACAACACTAGTGTGCAGAAAAATTACAGCCCATACAGAAAAAACAACACAAGTGTGCAGAAACATTACAGACCATACAGAAAAAACAACACAAGTGTACAGAAACATTACAGACCATACAGAAAAAACAACACTAGTGTGCAGAAACATTACAGACCATACAGAAAAAACAACACAAGTGTACAGAAACATTACAGACCATACAGAAAAAACAACACAAGTGTACAGAAACATTACAGACCATACAGAAAAAACAACACTAGTGTGCAGAAACATTACAGACCATACAGAAAAAACAACACTAGTGTGCAGAAACATTACAGACCATACAGAAAAAACAACACTAGTGTAGAGACACATTACAGACCATACAGAAAAAACAACACAAGTGTACAGAAACATTACAGACCATACAGAAATAACAACACAAGTGTACAGAAACATTACAGTCCCGACACACAAAACAACACTAGTGTACAGAAACATTACAGACCATACTAAAAAACAACACAAGTGTACAGAAACATTACAGACCATACAGAAAAAACAACACTAGTGTAGAGACACATTACAGACCATACAAACAAAACAACACTAGTGTACAGAAACATTACAGACCATACAGAAAAAACAACACTAGTGTACAGACACATTACAGACCAGACAGACAAAACAACACTAGTGTACAGAAACATTACAGACCATACAAACAAAACAACACTAGTGTACAGAAACATTACAGACCCTACAAACAAAATAACACTAGTGTACAGAAACATTACAGTCCAGTGAAACAAAACGTCACAAGTGTGCAGAAACATTACACACCATACAGAAAAAACAACACAAGTGTACAGAAACTTTACAGACCATACAGAAAAAACAAAACTAGTGTACAGACACATTACAGACCATACAGAAAAAACAACACTAGTGTGCAGAAACATTACAGACCATACAGAAAAAACAACACAAGTGTACAGAAACATTACAGACCATACAGAAAAAACAACACAAGTGTACAGAAACATTACAGACCATACAGAAAAAACAACACAAGTGTGCAGAAACATTACAGACCATACAGAAAAAACATCACAAGTGTACAGAAACATTACAAACCATACAGAAAAAACAACACAAGTGTACAGAAACATTACAGACCATACAGAAAAAACAACACAAGCGTACAGAAACATTACAGACCATACAGAAAAAACACCACAAGTGTACAGAAACATTACAGACCATACAGAAAAAACAACACAAGTGTACAGAAACATTACAGACCATACAGAAAAAACAACACTAGTGTACAGACACATTACAGACCATACAGAAAAAACAACACTATTGTGCAGAAACATTACAGACCATACAGAAAAAACAACACAAGTGTACAGAAACATTACAGACCATACAGAAAAACAACACAAGTGTAGAGACACATTATAGACCAGACAGAAAAAACAACACTAGTGTACAGAAACATTACAGACCATACAGAAAAAACAACACAAGTGTACAGAAACATTACAGACCAGACAAACATAACAACACAAGTGTACAGAAACATTACAGACCATACAGAAAAAACAACACAAGTGTACAGAAACATTACAGACCATACAGAAAAAACATCACAAGTGTGCAGAAACATTACAGACCATACAGAAAAAACAACACAAGTGTACAGAAACATTACAGACCATACAGAAAAAACAACACAAGTGTACAGAAACATTACAGACCATACAGAAAAAACAACACAAGTGTACAGAAACATTACAGACCAGACAGAAAAAACAACACTAGTGTACAGAAACAATACAGACCAGACAGAAAAAACAACACAAGTGTACAGAAACATTACAGACCATACAGAAAAAACAACACTAGTGTACAGAAACATTACAGACCATACAGAAAAAACAACACAAGTGTACAGAAACATTACATACCATACAGAAAAAACAACACAAGTGTACAGAAACATTACAGACCATACAGAAAAAACAACACTAGTGTGCAGAAAAATTACAGCCCATACAGAAAAAACAACACAAGTGTGCAGAAACATTACAGACCATACAGAAAAAACAACACAAGTGTACAGAAACATTACAGACCATACAGAAAAAACAACACTAGTGTGCAGAAACATTACAGACCATACAGAAAAAACAACACAAGTGTACAGAAACATTACAGACCATACAGAAAAAACAACACAAGTGTACAGAAACATTACAGACCATACAGAAAAAACAACACTAGTGTGCAGAAACATTACAGACCATACAGAAAAAACAACACTAGTGTGCAGAAACATTACAGACCATACAGAAAAAACAACACTAGTGTAGAGACACATTACAGACCATACAGAAAAAACAACACAAGTGTACAGAAACATTACAGACCATACAGAAATAACAACACAAGTGTACAGAAACATTACAGTCCCGACACACAAAACAACACTAGTGTACAGAAACATTACAGACCATACTAAAAAACAACACAAGTGTACAGAAACATTACAGACCATACAGAAAAAACAACACTAGTGTAGAGAAACATTACAGACCATACAAACAAAACAACACTAGTGTACAGAAACATTACAGACCATACATAAAAAACAACACTAGTGTACAGACACATTACAGACCAGACAGACAAAACAACACTAGTGTACAGAAACATTACAGACCATACAAACAAAACAACACTAGTGTACAGAAACATTACAGACCCTACAAACAAAACAACACTAGTGTACAGAAACATTACAGTCCAGTGAAACAAAACGTCACAAGTGTGCAGAAACATTACACACCATACAGAAAAAACAACACAAGTGTACAGAAACTTTACAGACCATACAGAAAAAACAAAACTAGTGTACAGACACATTACAGACCATACAGAAAAAACAACACTAGTGTGCAGAAACATTACAGACCATACAGAAAAAACAACACAAGTGTACAGAAACATTACAGACCATACAGAAAAAACAACACAAGTGTACAGAAACATTACAGACCATACAGAAAAAACAACACAAGTGTGCAGAAACATTACAGACCATACAGAAAAAACATCACAAGTGTACAG
Organism: Bathymodiolus brooksi; assembly: GCA_963680875.1. Classification (NCBI taxonomy): domain Eukaryota; kingdom Metazoa; phylum Mollusca; class Bivalvia; order Mytilida; family Modiolidae; genus Bathymodiolus; species Bathymodiolus brooksi. The sequence goes on from OY804575.1 coordinate 124,082,129, forward strand.
AAACATTACAAACCATACAGAAAAAACAACACAAGTGTACAGAAACATTACAGACCATACAGAAAAAACAACACAAGCGTACAGAAACATTACAGACCATACAGAAAAAACACCACAAGTGTACAGAAACATTACAGACCATACAGAAAAAACAACACAAGTGTACAGAAACATTACAGACCATACAGAAAAAACAACACTAGTGTACAGACACATTACAGACCATACAGAAAAAACAACACTATTGTGCAGAAACATTACAGACCATACAGAAAAAACAACACAAGTGTACAGAAACATTACAGACCATACAGAAAAACAACACAAGTGTAGAGACACATTATAGACCAGACAGAAAAAACAACACTAGTGTACAGAAACATTACAGACCATACAGAAAAAACAACACAAGTGTACAGAAACATTACAGACCAGACAAACATAACAACACAAGTGTACAGAAACATTACAGACCATACAGAAAAAACAACACAAGTGTACAGAAACATTACAGACCATACAGAAAAAACATCACAAGTGTGCAGAAACATTACAGACCATACAGAAAAAACAACACTAGTGTACAGAAACATTACAGACCATACAGAAAAAACAACACAAGTGTACAGAAACATTACAGACCATACAGAAAAAACAACACAAGTGTACAGAAACATTACAGACCAGACAGAAAAAACAACACTAGTGTACAGAAACAATACAGACCAGACAGAAAAAACAACACAAGTGTACAGAAACATTACAGACCATACAGAAAAAACAACACAAGTGTACAGAAACATTACAGACCATACAGAAAAAACATCACAAATGTGCAGAAACATTACAGACCATACAGAAAAAAACAACGCAATTGTACAGAAACATTACAGACCATACAGAAAAAACAACACAAGTGTACAGAAACATTACAGACCATACAGAAAAAACAACACAAGTGTACAGAAACATTACAGACCAGACAGAAAAAACAACACTAGTGTACAGAAACAATACAGACCAGACAGAAAAAACAACACAAGTGTACAGAAACATTAGACCATACAGAAAAAACATCACAAGTGTGCAGAAACATTAAAGACCATACAGAAAAAAACAACACAAGTGTAGAGAAACAATACAGACCATACAGAAAAAACAACACAAGTGTACAGAAACATTACAGACCATACAGAAAAACAACACAAGTGTACAGAAACATTACAGACCATACAGAAAAAACAACACAAGTGTACAGAAACATTACAGAACATACAGAAAAAACAACACAAGTGTACAGAAACATTACAGACCATACAGAAAAAACAACACTAGTGTGCAGAAACATTACAGACCATACAGAAAAAACATCACAAGTGTACAAAAACATTACAAACCATACAGAAAATACAACACAGGTGTACAGAAACATTACAGACCATACAGAAAAAACAACACAAGTGTACAGAAACATTACAGACCATACAGAAAAAACAACACAAGTGTACAGAAACATTACAGACCATACAGAAAAAAACAACACAAGTGTACAGAAACATTACAGACCATACAGATAAAACAACACAAGTGTACAGAAACATTACAGACCATACAGAAAAAACAACACAAGTGTACAGAAACATTACAGACCATACAGAAAAAACAACACAAGTGTACAGAAACATTACAGACCATACAGAAAAAACATCAATAGTGTACAGACACATTACAGACCATACAGAAAAAACAACACTAGTATGCAGAAACATTACAGACCATACAGAAAAAACAACACAAGTGTACAGAAACATTACAGACCATACAGAAAAACAACACAAGTGTAGAGACACAATATAGACCAGACAGACAAAACAACACTAGTGTACAGAAACAATACAGACCAGACAGAAAAAACAACACAAGTGTACAGACACATTACAGACCATACAGAAAAAAACAACACAAGTGTGCAGAAACATTACAGACCATACAGAAAAAAACAATGCAAGTGTACAGAAACATTACACACCATACAGAAAAAACAACACAAGTGTACAGAAACATTACAGACCATACAGAAAAAACAAAACAAGTGTACAGAAACATTACAGACCATACAGAAAAAACAACACAAGTGTACAAAAACATTACAGACCAGACAGAAAAAACAACACTAGTGTACAGAAACAATACAGACCATACAGAAAAAACAACACAAGTGTACAGAAACATTACAGACCATACAGAAAAAACAACACAAGTGTACAGAAACATTACAGACCATACAGAAAAAACATCACAAATGTGCAGAAACATTACAGACCATACAGAAAAAAACAACGCAAGTGTACAGAAACATTACAGACCATACAGAAAAAACAACACAAGTGTACAGAAACATTACAGACCATACAGAAAAAACAACACAAGTGTACAGAAACATTACAGACCAGACAGACAAAACAACACTAGTGTACAGAAACAATACAGACCAGACAGAAAAAACAACACAAGTGTACAGAAACATTACAGACCATACAGAAAAAACATCACAAGTGTGCAGAAACATTACAGACCATACAGAAAAAAACAATGCAAGTGTACAGAAACATTACAGACCATACAGAAAAAACAACACAAGTGTACAGAATCAATACAGACCAGACAGAAAAAACAACACAAGTGTACAGAAACATTACAGACCATACAGAAAAAACAACACAAGTGTACAGAAACATTACAGACCATACAGAAAAAACAACACAAGTGTACAGAAACATTACAAACCAGACAGAAAAAACAACACTAGTGTACAGAAACAATACAGACCAGACAGAAAAAACAACACAAGTGTACAGAAACATTACAGACCATACAGAAAAAACAACACTAGTGTACAGAAACATTACAGACCATACAAACAAAACAACACTAGTGTACAGAAACATTACACACCATACAGAAAAAACAACACAAGTGTACAGAAACATTACAGACCATACAGAAAAAACAACACTAGTGTAGAGGCACATTATATACCATACAGAAAAAACAACACAAGTGTACAGAAACATTACAGACCATACAGAAAAAACAACACAAGTGTACAGAAACATTAAAGACCAGACAGAAAAAACAACACAAGTGTACAGAAACATTACAGACCATACAGAAAAAACAACACAAGTGTACAGAAACATTACAGACCATACAGAAAAAACAACACAAGTGTACAGAAACATTACAGACCATACAGAAAAAACAACACTAGTGTGCAGAAACATTACAGACCATACAGAAAAAACATCACAAGTGTACAGAAACATTACAAACCATAGAGAAAAAACAACACAAGTGTACAGAAACATTACAGACCATACAGAAAAAACAACACAGGTGTACAGAAACATTACAGACCATATAGAAAAAACAACACTAGTGTACAGAAACATTACAGACCATACAGAAAAAACAACACTAGTGTGCAGAAACATTACAGACCATACAGAAAAAACAACACAAGTGTACAGAAACATTATAGACCATACAGAAAAAAACAACACAAGTGTACAGAAACATTACAGACCATACAGAAAAAACAACACAAGTGTACAGAAACATTACAGACCATACAGAAAAAACAACACAAGTGTACAGAAACATTACAGACCATACAGAAAAAACAACACAAGTGTACAGAAATATTACAGATCAGACAGACAAAACAACACTAGTGTACAGAAACATTACAGACCAGACAGAAAAAACAACACAAGTGTACAGAAACATTACAGACCATACAGAAAAAACAACACAAGTGTACAGACACATTACAGACCATACAGAAAAAACAACACAAGTGTACAGAAACAATACAGACCAGACAGAAAAAACAACACAAGTGTACAGAAACATTACAGACCATACAGAAAAAACAACACTAGTGTACAGAAACATTACAGACCAGACAGAAAAAACAACACTAATGTACAGAAACAATACAGACCAGACAGAAAAAACAACACAAGTGTACAGAAACATTACAGACCATACAGAAAAAACAACACAAGTGTACAGAAACATTACAGACCATACAGAAAAAACATCACAAGTGTGCAGAAACATTACAGACCATACAGAAAAAAACAACGCAAGTGTACAGAAACATTACAGACCATACAGAAAAAACAACACTAGTGTACAGAAACATTACAGACCATACAGAAAAAACAACACAAGTGTACAGAAACATTACAGACCATACAGAAAAAACAACACAAGTGTACAGAAACATTACAGACCAGACAGAAAAAACAACACTAGTGTACAGAAACAATACAGACCAGACAGAAAAAACAACAAAAGTGTACAGAAACATTACAGACCATACAGAAAAAACAACACAAGTGTACAGAAACATTACAGACCATACAGAAAAAACATCACAAATGTGCAGAAACATTACAGACCATACAGAAAAAAACAACACAAGTGTACAGAAACATTACAGACCATACAGAAAAAACAACACAAGTGTACAGAAACATTACAGACCATACAGAAAAAACAACACAATTGTACAGAAACATTACAGACCAGACAAAAAAAACAACACTAGTGTACAGAAACAATACAGACCAGACAGAAAAAACAACACAAGTGTACAGAAACATTACAGACCATACAGAAAAAACATCACAAGTGTGCATAAACATTACAGACCATACAGAAAAAAACAACGCAAGTGTACAGAAACATTACAGACCATACAGAAAAAACAACACAAGTGTCCAGAAACATTACAGACCATACAGAAAAAACAACACAAGTGTACAGAAACATTACAGACCATACAGAAAAAACAACACAAGTGTACAGAAACATTACAGACCAGACAGAAAAAACAACACCAGTGTACAGAAACAATACAGACCAGACAGAAAAAACAACACAAGTGTACAGAAACATTACAGACCATACAGAAAAAACAACACAAGTGTACAGAAACATTACAGACCATACAGAAAAAACATCACAAATGTGCAGAAACATTACAGACCATACAGAAAAAACAACACAAGTGTACAGAAACATTACAGACCATACAGAAAAAACAACACAAGTGTACAGAAACATTACAGACCAGACAGACAAAACAACACTAGTGTACAGAAACAATACAGACCAGACAGAAAAAACAACACAAGTGTACAGAAACTTTACAGACCATACAGAAAAAACAAAACTAGTGTACAGACACATTACAGACCATACAGAAAAAACAACACTAGTGTGCAGAAACATTACAGACCATACAGAAAAAACAACACAAGTGTACAGAAACATTACAGACCATACAGAAAAAACAACACAAGTGTACAGAAACATTACAGACCATACAGAAAAAACAACACAAGTGTGCAGAAACATTACAGACCATACAGAAAAAACATCACAAGTGTACAGAAACATTACAAACCATACAGAAAAAACAACACAAGTGTACAGAAACATTACAGACCATACAGAAAAAACAACACAAGCGTACAGAAACATTACAGACCATACAGAAAAAACACCACAGGTGTACAGAAACATTACAGACCATACAGAAAAAACAACACAAGTGTACAGAAACATTACAGACCATACAGAAAAAACAACACTAGTGTACAGACACATTACAGACCATACAGAAAAAACAACACTATTGTGCAGAAACATTACAGACCATACAGAAAAAACAACACAAGTGTACAGAAACATTACAGACCATACAGAAAAACAACACAAGTGTAGAGACACATTATAGACCAGACAGAAAAAACAACACTAGTGTACAGAAACATTACAGACCATACAGAAAAAACAACACAAGTGTACAGAAACATTACAGACCAGACAAACATAACAACACAAGTGTACAGAAACATTACAGACCATACAGAAAAAACAACACAAGTGTACAGAAACATTACAGACCATACAGAAAAAACATCACAAGTGTGCAGAAACATTACAGACCATACAGAAAAAACAACACTAGTGTACAGAAACATTACAGACCATACAGAAAAAACAACACAAGTGTACAGAAACATTACAGACCATACAGAAAAAACAACACAAGTGTACAGAAACATTACAGACCAGACAGAAAAAACAACACTAGTGTACAGAAACAATACAGACCAGACAGAAAAAACAACACAAGTGTACAGAAACATTACAGACCATACAGAAAAAACAACACAAGTGTACAGAAACATTACAGACCATACAGAAAAAACATCACAAATGTGCAGAAACATTACAGACCATACAGAAAAAAACAACGCAATTGTACAGAAACATTACAGACCATACAGAAAAAACAACACAAGTGTACAGAAACATTACAGACCATACAGAAAAAACAACACAAGTGTACAGAAACATTACAGACCAGACAGAAAAAACAACACTAGTGTACAGAAACAATACAGACCAGACAGAAAAAACAACACAAGTGTACAGAAACATTAGACCATACAGAAAAAACATCACAAGTGTGCAGAAACATTAAAGACCATACAGAAAAAAACAACACAAGTGTAGAGAAACAATACAGACCATACAGAAAAAACAACACAAGTGTACAGAAACATTACAGACCATACAGAAAAACAACACAAGTGTACAGAAACATTACAGACCATACAGAAAAAACAACACAAGTGTACAGAAACATTACAGAACATACAGAAAAAACAACACAAGTGTACAGAAACATTACAGACCATACAGAAAAAACAACACTAGTGTGCAGAAACATTACAGACCATACAGAAAAAACATCACAAGTGTACAAAAACATTACAAACCATACAGAAAATACAACACAGGTGTACAGAAACATTACAGACCATACAGAAAAAACAACACAAGTGTACAGAAACATTACAGACCATACAGAAAAAACAACACAAGTGTACAGAAACATTACAGACCATACAGAAAAAAACAACACAAGTGTACAGAAACATTACAGACCATACAGATAAAACAACACAAGTGTACAGAAACATTACAGACCATACAGAAAAAACAACACAAGTGTACAGAAACATTACAGACCATACAGAAAAAACAACACAAGTGTACAGAAACATTACAGACCATACAGAAAAAACATCAATAGTGTACAGACACATTACAGACCATACAGAAAAAACAACACTAGTATGCAGAAACATTACAGACCATACAGAAAAAACAACACAAGTGTACAGAAACATTACAGACCATACAAAAAAACAACACAAGTGTAGAGACACAATATAGACCAGACAGACAAAACAACACTAGTGTACAGAAACAATACAGACCAGACAGAAAAAACAACACAAGTGTACAGACACATTACAGACCATACAGAAAAAAACAACACAAGTGTGCAGAAACATTACAGACCATACAGAAAAAAACAATGCAAGTGTACAGAAACATTACACACCATACAGAAAAAACAACACAAGTGTACAGAAACATTACAGACCATACAGAAAAAACAACACAAGTGTACAGAAACATTACAGACCATACAGAAAAAACAACACAAGTGTACAGAAACATTACAGACCAGACAGAAAAAACAACACTAGTGTACAGAAACAATACAGACCATACAGAAAAAACAACACAAGTGTACAGAAACATTACAGACCATACAGAAAAAACAACACAAGTGTACAGAAACATTACAGACCATACAGAAAAAACATCACAAATGTGCAGAAACATTGCAGACCATACAGAAAAAAACAACGCAAGTGTACAGAAACATTACAGACCATACAGAAAAAACAACACAAGTGTACAGAAACATTACAGACCATACAGAAAAAACAACACAAGTGTACAGAAACATTACAGACCAGACAGACAAAACAACACTAGTGTACAGAAACAATACAGACCAGACAGAAAAAACAACACAAGTGTACAGAAACATTACAGACCATACAGAAAAAACATCACAAGTGTGCAGAAACATTACAGACCATACAGAAAAAAACAATGCAAGTGTACAGAAACATTACAGACCATACAGAAAAAACAACACAAGTGTACAGAATCAATACAGACCAGACAGAAAAAACAACACAAGTGTACAGAAACATTACAGACCATACAGAAAAAACAACACAAGTGTACAGAAACATTACAGACCATACAGAAAAAACAACACAAGTGTACAGAAACATTACAAACCAGACAGAAAAAACAACACTAGTGTACAGAAACAATACAGACCAGACAGAAAAAACAACACAAGTGTACAGAAACATTACAGACCATACAGAAAAAACAACACTAGTGTAGAGACACATTATAGACCAGACAGAAAAAACAACACAAGTGTACAGAAACATTACAGCCCAGACAGACAAAACAACACTAGTGTACAGAAACAATACAGACCAGACAGAAAAAACAACACAAGTGTACAGAAACATTACAGACCATACAGAAAAAACAACACTAGTGTACAGAAACATTACAGACCATACAGAAAAAACAACACAAGTGTACAGAAACATTACATACCATACAGAAAAAACAACACAAGTGTACAGAAACATTACAGACCATACAGAAAAAACTACACTAGTGTGCAGAAAAATTACAGCCCATACAGAAAAAACAACACAAGTGTACAGAAACATTACAGCCCAGACAGACAAAACAACACTAGTGTACAGAAACAATACAGACCAGACAGAAAAAACAACACAAGTGTACAGAAACATTACAGACCATACAGAAAAAACAACACTAGTGTACAGAAACATTACATACCATACAGAAAAAACAACACAAGTGTACAGAAACATTACAGACCATACAGAAAAAACAACACTAGTGTGCAGAAAAATTACAGCCCATACAGAAAAAACAACACAAGTGTGCAGAAACATTACAGACCATACAGAAAAAACAACACAAGTGTACAGAAACATTACATACCATACAGAAAAAACAACACAAGTGTACAGAAACATTACAGACCATACAGAAAAAACAACACTAGTGTGCAGAAAAATTACAGCCCATACAGAAAAAACAACACAAGTGTGCAGAAACATTACAGACCATACAGAAAAAACAACACAAGTGTACAGAAACATTACAGACCATACAGAAAAAACAACACTAGTGTGCAGAAACATTACAGACCATACAGAAAAAACAACACAAGTGTACAGAAACATTACAGACCATACAGAAAAAACAACACAAGTGTACAGAAACATTACAGACCATACAGAAAAAACAACACTAGTGTGCAGAAACATTACAGACCATACAGAAAAAACAACACTAGTGTGCAGAAACATTACAGACCATACAGAAAAAACAACACTAGTGTAGAGACACATTACAGACCATACAGAAAAAACAACACAAGTGTACAGAAACATTACAGACCATACAGAAATAACAACACAAGTGTACAGAAACATTACAGTCCCGACACACAAAACAACACTAGTGTACAGAAACATTACAGACCATACTAAAAAACAACACAAGTGTACAGAAACATTACAGACCATACAGAAAAAACAACACTAGTGTAGAGACACATTACAGACCATACAAACAAAACAACACTAGTGTACAGAAACATTACAGACCATACAGAAAAAACAACACTAGTGTACAGACACATTACAGACCAGACAGACAAAACAACACTAGTGTACAGAAACATTACAGACCATACAAACAAAACAACACTAGTGTACAGAAACATTACAGACCCTACAAACAAAACAACACTAGTGTACAGAAACATTACAGTCCAGTGAAACAAAACGTCACAAGTGTGCAGAAACATTACACACCATACAGAAAAAACAACACAAGTGTACAGAAACTTTACAGACCATACAGAAAAAACAAAACTAGTGTACAGACACATTACAGACCATACAGAAAAAACAACACTAGTGTGCAGAAACATTACAGACCATACAGAAAAAACAACACAAGTGTACAGAAACATTACAGACCATACAGAAAAAACAACACAAGCGTACAGAAACATTACAGACCATACAGAAAAAACACCACAAGTGTACAGAAACATTACAGACCATACAGAAAAAACAACACAAGTGTACAGAAACATTACAGACCATACAGAAAAAACAACACTAGTGTACAGACACATTACAGACCATACAGAAAAAACAACACTATTGTGCAGAAACATTACAGACCATACAGAAAAAACAACACAAGTGTACAGAAACATTACAGACCATACAGAAAAACAACACAAGTGTAGAGACACATTATAGACCAGACAGAAAAAACAACACTAGTGTACAGAAACATTACAGACCATACAGAAAAAACAACACAAGTGTACAGAAACATTACAGACCAGACAAACATAACAACACAAGTGTACAGAAACATTACAGACCATACAGAAAAAACAACACAAGTGTACAGAAACATTACAGACCATACAGAAAAAACATCACAAGTGTGCAGAAACATTACAGACCATACAGAAAAAACAACACAAGTGTACAGAAACATTACAGACCATACAGAAAAAACAACACAAGTGTACAGAAACATTACATACCATACAGAAAAAACAACACAAGTGTACAGAAACATTACAGACCATACAGAAAAAACAACACTAGTGTGCAGAAAAATTACAGCCCATACAGAAAAAACAACACAAGTGTGCAGAAACATTACAGACCATACAGAAAAAACAACACAAGTGTACAGAAACATTACAGACCATACAGAAAAAACAACACTAGTGTGCAGAAACATTACAGACCATACAGAAAAAACAACACAAGTGTACAGAAACATTACAGACCATACAGAAAAAACAACACAAGTGTACAGAAACATTACAGACCATACAGAAAAAACAACACTAGTGTGCAGAAACATTACAGACCATACAGAAAAAACAACACTAGTGTGCAGAAACATTACAGACCATACAGAAAAAACAACACTAGTGTAGAGACACATTACAGACCATACAGAAAAAACAACACAAGTGTACAGAAACATTACAGACCATACAGAAATAACAACACAAGTGTACAGAAACATTACAGTCCCGACACACAAAACAACACTAGTGTACAGAAACATTACAGACCATACTAAAAAACAACACAAGTGTACAGAAACATTACAGACCATACAGAAAAAACAACACTAGTGTAGAGACACATTACAGACCATACAAACAAAACAACACTAGTGTACAGAAACATTACAGACCATACAGAAAAAACAACACTAGTGTACAGACACATTACAGACCAGACAGACAAAACAACACTAGTGTACAGAAACATTACAGACCATACAAACAAAACAACACTAGTGTACAGAAACATTACAGACCCTACAAACAAAATAACACTAGTGTACAGAAACATTACAGTCCAGTGAAACAAAACGTCACAAGTGTGCAGAAACATTACACACCATACAGAAAAAACAACACAAGTGTACAGAAACTTTACAGACCATACAGAAAAAACAAAACTAGTGTACAGACACATTACAGACCATACAGAAAAAACAACACTAGTGTGCAGAAACATTACAGACCATACAGAAAAAACAACACAAGTGTACAGAAACATTACAGACCATACAGAAAAAACAACACAAGTGTACAGAAACATTACAGACCATACAGAAAAAACAACACAAGTGTGCAGAAACATTACAGACCATACAGAAAAAACATCACAAGTGTACAGAAACATTACAAACCATACAGAAAAAACAACACAAGTGTACAGAAACATTACAGACCATACAGAAAAAACAACACAAGCGTACAGAAACATTACAGACCATACAGAAAAAACACCACAAGTGTACAGAAACATTACAGACCATACAGAAAAAACAACACAAGTGTACAGAAACATTACAGACCATACAGAAAAAACAACACTAGTGTACAGACACATTACAGACCATACAGAAAAAACAACACTATTGTGCAGAAACATTACAGACCATACAGAAAAAACAACACAAGTGTACAGAAACATTACAGACCATACAGAAAAACAACACAAGTGTAGAGACACATTATAGACCAGACAGAAAAAACAACACTAGTGTACAGAAACATTACAGACCATACAGAAAAAACAACACAAGTGTACAGAAACATTACAGACCAGACAAACATAACAACACAAGTGTACAGAAACATTACAGACCATACAGAAAAAACAACACAAGTGTACAGAAACATTACAGACCATACAGAAAAAACATCACAAGTGTGCAGAAACATTACAGACCATACAGAAAAAACAACACAAGTGTACAGAAACATTACAGACCATACAGAAAAAACAACACAAGTGTACAGAAACATTACAGACCATACAGAAAAAACAACACAAGTGTACAGAAACATTACAGACCAGACAGAAAAAACAACACTAGTGTACAGAAACAATACAGACCAGACAGAAAAAACAACACAAGTGTACAGAAACATTACAGACCATACAGAAAAAACAACACTAGTGTACAGAAACATTACAGACCATACAGAAAAAACAACACAAGTGTACAGAAACATTACATACCATACAGAAAAAACAACACAAGTGTACAGAAACATTACAGACCATACAGAAAAAACAACACTAGTGTGCAGAAAAATTACAGCCCATACAGAAAAAACAACACAAGTGTGCAGAAACATTACAGACCATACAGAAAAAACAACACAAGTGTACAGAAACATTACAGACCATACAGAAAAAACAACACTAGTGTGCAGAAACATTACAGACCATACAGAAAAAACAACACAAGTGTACAGAAACATTACAGACCATACAGAAAAAACAACACAAGTGTACAGAAACATTACAGACCATACAGAAAAAACAACACTAGTGTGCAGAAACATTACAGACCATACAGAAAAAACAACACTAGTGTGCAGAAACATTACAGACCATACAGAAAAAACAACACTAGTGTAGAGACACATTACAGACCATACAGAAAAAACAACACAAGTGTACAGAAACATTACAGACCATACAGAAATAACAACACAAGTGTACAGAAACATTACAGTCCCGACACACAAAACAACACTAGTGTACAGAAACATTACAGACCATACTAAAAAACAACACAAGTGTACAGAAACATTACAGACCATACAGAAAAAACAACACTAGTGTAGAGAAACATTACAGACCATACAAACAAAACAACACTAGTGTACAGAAACATTACAGACCATACATAAAAAACAACACTAGTGTACAGACACATTACAGACCAGACAGACAAAACAACACTAGTGTACAGAAACATTACAGACCATACAAACAAAACAACACTAGTGTACAGAAACATTACAGACCCTACAAACAAAACAACACTAGTGTACAGAAACATTACAGTCCAGTGAAACAAAACGTCACAAGTGTGCAGAAACATTACACACCATACAGAAAAAACAACACAAGTGTACAGAAACTTTACAGACCATACAGAAAAAACAAAACTAGTGTACAGACACATTACAGACCATACAGAAAAAACAACACTAGTGTGCAGAAACATTACAGACCATACAGAAAAAACAACACAAGTGTACAGAAACATTACAGACCATACAGAAAAAACAACACAAGTGTACAGAAACATTACAGACCATACAGAAAAAACAACACAAGTGTGCAGAAACATTACAGACCATACAGAAAAAACATCACAAGTGTACAGAAACATTACAAACCATACAGAAAAAACAACACAAGTGTACAGAAACATTACAGACCATACAGAAAAAACAACACAAGCGTACAGAAACATTACAGACCATACAGAAAAAACACCACAAGTGTACAGAAACATTACAGACCATACAGAAAAAACAACACAAGTGTACAGAAACATTACAGACCATACAGAAAAAACAACACTAGTGTACAGACACATTACAGACCATACAGAAAAAACAACACTATTGTGCAGAAACATTACAGACCATACAGAAAAAACAACACAAGTGTACAGAAACATTACAGACCATACAGAAAAACAACACAAGTGTAGAGACACATTATAGACCAGACAGAAAAAACAACACTAGTGTACAGAAACATTACAGACCATACAGAAAAAACAACACAAGTGTACAGAAACATTACAGACCAGACAAACATAACAACACAAGTGTACAGAAACATTACAGACCATACAGAAAAAACAACACAAGTGTACAGAAACATTACAGACCATACAGAAAAAACATCACAAGTGTGCAGAAACATTACAGACCATACAGAAAAAACAACACTAGTGTACAGAAACATTACAGACCATACAGAAAAAACAACACAAGTGTACAGAAACATTACAGACCATACAGAAAAAACAACACAAGTGTACAGAAACATTACAGACCAGACAGAAAAAACAACACTAGTGTACAGAAACAATACAGACCAGACAGAAAAAACAACACAAGTGTACAGAAACATTACAGACCATACAGAAAAAACAACACAAGTGTACAGAAACATTACAGACCATACAGAAAAAACATCACAAATGTGCAGAAACATTACAGACCATACAGAAAAAAACAACGCAATTGTACAGAAACATTACAGACCATACAGAAAAAACAACACAAGTGTACAGAAACATTACAGACCATACAGAAAAAACAACACAAGTGTACAGAAACATTACAGACCAGACAGAAAAAACAACACTAGTGTACAGAAACAATACAGACCAGACAGAAAAAACAACACAAGTGTACAGAAACATTAGACCATACAGAAAAAACATCACAAGTGTGCAGAAACATTAAAGACCATACAGAAAAAAACAACACAAGTGTAGAGAAACAATACAGACCATACAGAAAAAACAACACAAGTGTACAGAAACATTACAGACCATACAGAAAAACAACACAAGTGTACAGAAACATTACAGACCATACAGAAAAAACAACACAAGTGTACAGAAACATTACAGAACATACAGAAAAAACAACACAAGTGTACAGAAACATTACAGACCATACAGAAAAAACAACACTAGTGTGCAGAAACATTACAGACCATACAGAAAAAACATCACAAGTGTACAAAAACATTACAAACCATACAGAAAATACAACACAGGTGTACAGAAACATTACAGACCATACAGAAAAAACAACACAAGTGTACAGAAACATTACAGACCATACAGAAAAAACAACACAAGTGTACAGAAACATTACAGACCATACAGAAAAAAACAACACAAGTGTACAGAAACATTACAGACCATACAGATAAAACAACACAAGTGTACAGAAACATTACAGACCATACAGAAAAAACAACACAAGTGTACAGAAACATTACAGACCATACAGAAAAAACAACACAAGTGTACAGAAACATTACAGACCATACAGAAAAAACATCAATAGTGTACAGACACATTACAGACCATACAGAAAAAACAACACTAGTATGCAGAAACATTACAGACCATACAGAAAAAACAACACAAGTGTACAGAAACATTACAGACCATACAGAAAAACAACACAAGTGTAGAGACACAATATAGACCAGACAGACAAAACAACACTAGTGTACAGAAACAATACAGACCAGACAGAAAAAACAACACAAGTGTACAGACACATTACAGACCATACAGAAAAAAACAACACAAGTGTGCAGAAACATTACAGACCATACAGAAAAAAACAATGCAAGTGTACAGAAACATTACACACCATACAGAAAAAACAACACAAGTGTACAGAAACATTACAGACCATACAGAAAAAACAAAACAAGTGTACAGAAACATTACAGACCATACAGAAAAAACAACACAAGTGTACAAAAACATTACAGACCAGACAGAAAAAACAACACTAGTGTACAGAAACAATACAGACCATACAGAAAAAACAACACAAGTGTACAGAAACATTACAGACCATACAGAAAAAACAACACAAGTGTACAGAAACATTACAGACCATACAGAAAAAACATCACAAATGTGCAGAAACATTACAGACCATACAGAAAAAAACAACGCAAGTGTACAGAAACATTACAGACCATACAGAAAAAACAACACAAGTGTACAGAAACATTACAGACCATACAGAAAAAACAACACAAGTGTACAGAAACATTACAGACCAGACAGACAAAACAACACTAGTGTACAGAAACAATACAGACCAGACAGAAAAAACAACACAAGTGTACAGAAACATTACAGACCATACAGAAAAAACATCACAAGTGTGCAGAAACATTACAGACCATACAGAAAAAAACAATGCAAGTGTACAGAAACATTACAGACCATACAGAAAAAACAACACAAGTGTACAGAATCAATACAGACCAGACAGAAAAAACAACACAAGTGTACAGAAACATTACAGACCATACAGAAAAAACAACACAAGTGTACAGAAACATTACAGACCATACAGAAAAAACAACACAAGTGTACAGAAACATTACAAACCAGACAGAAAAAACAACACTAGTGTACAGAAACAATACAGACCAGACAGAAAAAACAACACAAGTGTACAGAAACATTACAGACCATACAGAAAAAACAACACTAGTGTACAGAAACATTACAGACCATACAAACAAAACAACACTAGTGTACAGAAACATTACACACCATACAGAAAAAACAACACAAGTGTACAGAAACATTACAGACCATACAGAAAAAACAACACTAGTGTAGAGGCACATTATATACCATACAGAAAAAACAACACAAGTGTACAGAAACATTACAGACCATACAGAAAAAACAACACAAGTGTACAGAAACATTACAGACCATACAGAAAAAACAACACAAGTGTACAGAAACATTACAGACCATACAGAAAAAACAACACTAGTGTGCAGAAACATTACAGACCATACAGAAAAAACATCACAAGTGTACAGAAACATTACAAACCATAGAGAAAAAACAACACAAGTGTACAGAAACATTACAGACCATACAGAAAAAACAACACAGGTGTACAGAAACATTACAGACCATATAGAAAAAACAACACTAGTGTACAGAAACATTACAGACCATACAGAAAAAACAACACTAGTGTGCAGAAACATTACAGACCATACAGAAAAAACAACACAAGTGTACAGAAACATTATAGACCATACAGAAAAAAACAACACAAGTGTACAGAAACATTACAGACCATACAGAAAAAACAACACAAGTGTACAGAAACATTACAGACCATACAGAAAAAACAACACAAGTGTACAGAAACATTACAGACCATACAGAAAAAACAACACAAGTGTACAGAAATATTACAGATCAGACAGACAAAACAACACTAGTGTACAGAAACATTACAGACCAGACAGAAAAAACAACACAAGTGTACAGAAACATTACAGACCATACAGAAAAAACAACACAAGTGTACAGACACATTACAGACCATACAGAAAAAACAACACAAGTGTACAGAAACAATACAGACCAGACAGAAAAAACAACACAAGTGTACAGAAACATTACAGACCATACAGAAAAAACAACACTAGTGTACAGAAACATTACAGACCAGACAGAAAAAACAACACTAATGTACAGAAACAATACAGACCAGACAGAAAAAACAACACAAGTGTACAGAAACATTACAGACCATACAGAAAAAACAACACAAGTGTACAGAAACATTACAGACCATACAGAAAAAACATCACAAGTGTGCAGAAACATTACAGACCATACAGAAAAAAACAACGCAAGTGTACAGAAACATTACAGACCATACAGAAAAAACAACACTAGTGTACAGAAACATTACAGACCATACAGAAAAAACAACACAAGTGTACAGAAACATTACAGACCATACAGAAAAAACAACACAAGTGTACAGAAACATTACAGACCAGACAGAAAAAACAACACTAGTGTACAGAAACAATACAGACCAGACAGAAAAAACAACAAAAGTGTACAGAAACATTACAGACCATACAGAAAAAACAACACAAGTGTACAGAAACATTACAGACCATACAGAAAAAACATCACAAATGTGCAGAAACATTACAGACCATACAGAAAAAAACAACACAAGTGTACAGAAACATTACAGACCATACAGAAAAAACAACACAAGTGTACAGAAACATTACAGACCATACAGAAAAAACAACACAATTGTACAGAAACATTACAGACCAGACAAAAAAAACAACACTAGTGTACAGAAACAATACAGACCAGACAGAAAAAACAACACAAGTGTACAGAAACATTACAGACCATACAGAAAAAACATCACAAGTGTGCATAAACATTACAGACCATACAGAAAAAAACAACGCAAGTGTACAGAAACATTACAGACCATACAGAAAAAACAACACAAGTGTCCAGAAACATTACAGACCATACAGAAAAAACAACACAAGTGTACAGAAACATTACAGACCATACAGAAAAAACAACACAAGTGTACAGAAACATTACAGACCAGACAGAAAAAACAACACCAGTGTACAGAAACAATACAGACCAGACAGAAAAAACAACACAAGTGTACAGAAACATTACAGACCATACAGAAAAAACAACACAAGTGTACAGAAACATTACAGACCATACAGAAAAAACATCACAAATGTGCAGAAACATTACAGACCATACAGAAAAAACAACACAAGTGTACAGAAACATTACAGACCATACAGAAAAAACAACACAAGTGTACAGAAACATTACAGACCAGACAGACAAAACAACACTAGTGTACAGAAACAATACAGACCAGACAGAAAAAACAACACAAGTGTACAGAAACTTTACAGACCATACAGAAAAAACAAAACTAGTGTACAGACACATTACAGACCATACAGAAAAAACAACACTAGTGTGCAGAAACATTACAGACCATACAGAAAAAACAACACAAGTGTACAGAAACATTACAGACCATACAGAAAAAACAACACAAGTGTACAGAAACATTACAGACCATACAGAAAAAACAACACAAGTGTGCAGAAACATTACAGACCATACAGAAAAAACATCACAAGTGTACAGAAACATTACAAACCATACAGAAAAAACAACACAAGTGTACAGAAACATTACAGACCATACAGAAAAAACAACACAAGCGTACAGAAACATTACAGACCATACAGAAAAAACACCACAGGTGTACAGAAACATTACAGACCATACAGAAAAAACAACACAAGTGTACAGAAACATTACAGACCATACAGAAAAAACAACACTAGTGTACAGACACATTACAGACCATACAGAAAAAACAACACTATTGTGCAGAAACATTACAGACCATACAGAAAAAACAACACAAGTGTACAGAAACATTACAGACCATACAGAAAAACAACACAAGTGTAGAGACACATTATAGACCAGACAGAAAAAACAACACTAGTGTACAGAAACATTACAGACCATACAGAAAAAACAACACAAGTGTACAGAAACATTACAGACCAGACAAACATAACAACACAAGTGTACAGAAACATTACAGACCATACAGAAAAAACAACACAAGTGTACAGAAACATTACAGACCATACAGAAAAAACATCACAAGTGTGCAGAAACATTACAGACCATACAGAAAAAACAACACTAGTGTACAGAAACATTACAGACCATACAGAAAAAACAACACAAGTGTACAGAAACATTACAGACCATACAGAAAAAACAACACAAGTGTACAGAAACATTACAGACCAGACAGAAAAAACAACACTAGTGTACAGAAACAATACAGACCAGACAGAAAAAACAACACAAGTGTACAGAAACATTACAGACCATACAGAAAAAACAACACAAGTGTACAGAAACATTACAGACCATACAGAAAAAACATCACAAATGTGCAGAAACATTACAGACCATACAGAAAAAAACAACGCAATTGTACAGAAACATTACAGACCATACAGAAAAAACAACACAAGTGTACAGAAACATTACAGACCATACAGAAAAAACAACACAAGTGTACAGAAACATTACAGACCAGACAGAAAAAACAACACTAGTGTACAGAAACAATACAGACCAGACAGAAAAAACAACACAAGTGTACAGAAACATTAGACCATACAGAAAAAACATCACAAGTGTGCAGAAACATTAAAGACCATACAGAAAAAAACAACACAAGTGTAGAGAAACAATACAGACCATACAGAAAAAA
This sequence comes from Bathymodiolus brooksi, assembly GCA_963680875.1. Lineage (NCBI taxonomy): Eukaryota > Metazoa > Mollusca > Bivalvia > Mytilida > Modiolidae > Bathymodiolus > Bathymodiolus brooksi. Next base: position 124,102,491 of record OY804575.1, read on the forward strand.
CAACACAAGTGTACAGAAACATTACAGACCATACAGAAAAACAACACAAGTGTACAGAAACATTACAGACCATACAGAAAAAACAACACAAGTGTACAGAAACATTACAGAACATACAGAAAAAACAACACAAGTGTACAGAAACATTACAGACCATACAGAAAAAACAACACTAGTGTGCAGAAACATTACAGACCATACAGAAAAAACATCACAAGTGTACAAAAACATTACAAACCATACAGAAAATACAACACAGGTGTACAGAAACATTACAGACCATACAGAAAAAACAACACAAGTGTACAGAAACATTACAGACCATACAGAAAAAACAACACAAGTGTACAGAAACATTACAGACCATACAGAAAAAAACAACACAAGTGTACAGAAACATTACAGACCATACAGATAAAACAACACAAGTGTACAGAAACATTACAGACCATACAGAAAAAACAACACAAGTGTACAGAAACATTACAGACCATACAGAAAAAACAACACAAGTGTACAGAAACATTACAGACCATACAGAAAAAACATCAATAGTGTACAGACACATTACAGACCATACAGAAAAAACAACACTAGTATGCAGAAACATTACAGACCATACAGAAAAAACAACACAAGTGTACAGAAACATTACAGACCATACAAAAAAACAACACAAGTGTAGAGACACAATATAGACCAGACAGACAAAACAACACTAGTGTACAGAAACAATACAGACCAGACAGAAAAAACAACACAAGTGTACAGACACATTACAGACCATACAGAAAAAAACAACACAAGTGTGCAGAAACATTACAGACCATACAGAAAAAAACAATGCAAGTGTACAGAAACATTACACACCATACAGAAAAAACAACACAAGTGTACAGAAACATTACAGACCATACAGAAAAAACAACACAAGTGTACAGAAACATTACAGACCATACAGAAAAAACAACACAAGTGTACAGAAACATTACAGACCAGACAGAAAAAACAACACTAGTGTACAGAAACAATACAGACCATACAGAAAAAACAACACAAGTGTACAGAAACATTACAGACCATACAGAAAAAACAACACAAGTGTACAGAAACATTACAGACCATACAGAAAAAACATCACAAATGTGCAGAAACATTGCAGACCATACAGAAAAAAACAACGCAAGTGTACAGAAACATTACAGACCATACAGAAAAAACAACACAAGTGTACAGAAACATTACAGACCATACAGAAAAAACAACACAAGTGTACAGAAACATTACAGACCAGACAGACAAAACAACACTAGTGTACAGAAACAATACAGACCAGACAGAAAAAACAACACAAGTGTACAGAAACATTACAGACCATACAGAAAAAACATCACAAGTGTGCAGAAACATTACAGACCATACAGAAAAAAACAATGCAAGTGTACAGAAACATTACAGACCATACAGAAAAAACAACACAAGTGTACAGAATCAATACAGACCAGACAGAAAAAACAACACAAGTGTACAGAAACATTACAGACCATACAGAAAAAACAACACAAGTGTACAGAAACATTACAGACCATACAGAAAAAACAACACAAGTGTACAGAAACATTACAAACCAGACAGAAAAAACAACACTAGTGTACAGAAACAATACAGACCAGACAGAAAAAACAACACAAGTGTACAGAAACATTACAGACCATACAGAAAAAACAACACTAGTGTACAGAAACATTACAGACCATACAAACAAAACAACACTAGTGTACAGAAACATTACACACCATACAGAAAAAACAACACAAGTGTACAGAAACATTACAGACCATACAGAAAAAACAACACTAGTGTAGAGGCACATTATATACCATACAGAAAAAACAACACAAGTGTACAGAAACATTACAGACCATACAGAAAAAACAACACAAGTGTACAGAAACATTAAAGACCAGACAGAAAAAACAACACAAGTGTACAGAAACATTACAGACCATACAGAAAAAACAACACAAGTGTACAGAAACATTACAGACCATACAGAAAAAACAACACAAGTGTACAGAAACATTACAGACCATACAGAAAAAACAACACTAGTGTGCAGAAACATTACAGACCATACAGAAAAAACATCACAAGTGTACAGAAACATTACAAACCATAGAGAAAAAACAACACAAGTGTACAGAAACATTACAGACCATACAGAAAAAACAACACAGGTGTACAGAAACATTACAGACCATATAGAAAAAACAACACTAGTGTACAGAAACATTACAGACCATACAGAAAAAACAACACTAGTGTGCAGAAACATTACAGACCATACAGAAAAAACAACACAAGTGTACAGAAACATTATAGACCATACAGAAAAAAACAACACAAGTGTACAGAAACATTACAGACCATACAGAAAAAACAACACAAGTGTACAGAAACATTACAGACCATACAGAAAAAACAACACAAGTGTACAGAAACATTACAGACCATACAGAAAAAACAACACAAGTGTACAGAAATATTACAGATCAGACAGACAAAACAACACTAGTGTACAGAAACATTACAGACCAGACAGAAAAAACAACACAAGTGTACAGAAACATTACAGACCATACAGAAAAAACAACACAAGTGTACAGACACATTACAGACCATACAGAAAAAACAACACAAGTGTACAGAAACAATACAGACCAGACAGAAAAAACAACACAAGTGTACAGAAACATTACAGACCATACAGAAAAAACAACACTAGTGTACAGAAACATTACAGACCAGACAGAAAAAACAACACTAGTGTACAGAAACAATACAGACCAGACAGAAAAAACAACACAAGTGTACAGAAACATTACAGACCATACAGAAAAAACAACACAAGTGTACAGAAACATTACAGACCATACAGAAAAAACATCACAAGTGTGCAGAAACATTACAGACCATACAGAAAAAAACAACGCAAGTGTACAGAAACATTACAGACCATACAGAAAAAACAACACTAGTGTACAGAAACATTACAGACCATACAGAAAAAACAACACAAGTGTACAGAAACATTACAGACCATACAGAAAAAACAACACAAGTGTACAGAAACATTACAGACCATACAGAAAAAACAACACAAGTGTACAGAAACATTACAGACCATACAGAAAAAACAACACAATTGTACAGAAACATTACAGACCATACAGAAAAAACAACACAATTGTACAGAAACATTACAGACCAGACAAAAAAAACAACACTAGTGTACAGAAACAATACAGACCAGACAGAAAAAACAACACAAGTGTACAGAAACATTACAGACCATACAGAAAAAACATCACAAGTGTGCATAAACATAACAGACCATACAGAAAAAAACAACGCAAGTGTACAGAAACATTACAGACCATACAGAAAAAACAACACAAGTGTCCAGAAACATTACAGACCATACAGAAAAAACAACACAAGTGTACAGAAACATTACAGACCATACAGAAAAAACAACACAAGTGTACAGAAACATTACAGACCAGACAGAAAAAACAACACTAGTGTACAGAAACAATACAGACCAGACAGAAAAAACAACACAAGTGTACAGAAACATTACAGACCATACAGAAAAAACAACACAAGTGTACAGAAACATTACAGACCATACAGAAAAAACATCACAAATGTGCAGAAACATTACAGACCATACAGAAAAAACAACACAAGTGTACAGAAACATTACAGACCATACAGAAAAAACAACACAAGTGTACAGAAACATTACAGACCAGACAGACAAAACAACACTAGTGTACAGAAACAATACAGACCAGACAGAAAAAACAACACAAGTGTACAGAAACATTACAGACCATACAGAAAAAACATCACAAGTGTGCAGAAAAATTACAGACCATACAGAAAAAAACAACGCAAGTGTACAGAAACATTACAGACCATACAGAAAAAACAACACAAGTGTACAGAAACATTACAGACCATACAGAAAAACAACACAAGTGTACAGAAACATTACAGACCATACAGAAAAAACAACACAAGTGTACAGAAACATTACAGACCATACAGAAAAAACAACACAAGTGTACAGAAACATTACAGACCATACAGAAAAAACAACACTAGTGTGCAGAAACATTACAGACCATACAGAAAAAACATCACAAGTGTACAAAAACATTACAAACCATACAGAAAAAACAACACAAGTGTACAGAAACATTACAGACCATACAGAAAAAACAACACAAGTGTACAGAAACATTACAGACCATACAGAAAAAACAACACAAGTGTACAGAAACATTACAGACCATACAGAAAAAACAACACAAGTGTACAGAAACTTTACAGACCATACAGAAAAAACAACACTAGTGTACAGACACATTACAGACCATACAGAAAAAACAACACTAGTGTGCAGAAACATTACAGACCATACAGAAAAAACAACACAAGTGTACAGAAACATTACAGACCATACAGAAAAAACAACACAAGTGTACAGAAACATTACAGACCATACAGAAAAAACAACACAAGTGTGCAGAAACATTACAGACCATACAGAAAAAACATCACAAGTGTACAGAAACATTACAAACCATACAGAAAAAACAACACAAGTGTACAGAAACATTACAGACCATACAGAAAAAACAACACAAGCGTACAGAAACATTACAGACCATACAGAAAAAACAACACAAGTGTACAGAAACATTACAGACCATACAGAAAAAACAACACAAGTGTACAGAAACATTACAGACCATACAGAAAAAACAACACAAGTGTACAGACACATTACAGACCATACAGAAAAAACATCACAAGTGTGCATAAACATTACAGACCATACAGAAAAAAACAACGCAAGTGTACAGAAACATTACAGACCATACAGAAAAAACAACACAAGTGTCCAGAAACATTACAGACCATACAGAAAAAACAACACAAGTGTACAGAAACATTACAGACCATACAGAAAAAACAACACAAGTGTACAGAAACATTACAGACCAGACAGAAAAAACAACACTAGTGTACAGAAACAATACAGACCAGACAGAAAAAACAACACAAGTGTACAGAAACATTACAGACCATACAGAAAAAACAACACAAGTGTACAGAAACATTACAGACCATACAGAAAAAACATCACAAATGTGCAGAAACATTACAGACCATACAGAAAAAACAACACAAGTGTACAGAAACATTACAGACCATACAGAAAAAACAACACAAGTGTACAGAAACATTACAGACCAGACAGACAAAACAACACTAGTGTACAGAAACAATACAGACCAGACAGAAAAAACAACACAAGTGTACAGAAACATTACAGACCATACAGAAAAAACATCACAAGTGTGCAGAAACATTACAGACCATACAGAAAAAAACAACGCAAGTGTACAGAAACATTACAGACCATACAGAAAAAACAACACAAGTGTACAGAAACATTACAGACCATACAGAAAAACAACACAAGTGTACAGAAACATTACAGACCATACAGAAAAAACAACACAAGTGTACAGAAACATTACAGACCATACAGAAAAAACAACACAAGTGTACAGAAACATTACAGACCATACAGAAAAAACAACACTAGTGTGCAGAAACATTACAGACCATACAGAAAAAACATCACAAGTGTACAAAAACATTACAAACCATACAGAAAAAACAACACAAGTGTACAGAAACATTACAGACCATACAGAAAAAACAACACAAGTGTACAGAAACATTACAGACCATACAGAAAAAACAACACAAGTGTACAGAAACATTACAGACCATACAGAAAAAACAACACAAGTGTACAGAAACTTTACAGACCATACAGAAAAAACAACACTAGTGTACAGACACATTACAGACCATACAGAAAAAACAACACTAGTGTGCAGAAACATTACAGACCATACAGAAAAAACAACACAAGTGTACAGAAACATTACAGACCATACAGAAAAAACAACACAAGTGTACAGAAACATTACAGACCATACAGAAAAAACAACACAAGTGTGCAGAAACATTACAGACCATACAGAAAAAACATCACAAGTGTACAGAAACATTACAAACCATACAGAAAAAACAACACAAGTGTACAGAAACATTACAGACCATACAGAAAAAACAACACAAGCGTACAGAAACATTACAGACCATACAGAAAAAACAACACAAGTGTACAGAAACATTACAGACCATACAGAAAAAACAACACAAGTGTACAGAAACATTACAGACCATACAGAAAAAACAACACAAGTGTACAGACACATTACAGACCATACAGAAAAAACAACACTAATGTGCAGAAACATTACAGACCATACAGAAAAAACAACACAAGTGTACAGAAACATTACAGACCATACAGAAAAACAACACAAGTGTAGAGACACATTATAGACCAGACAGAAAAAACAACACTAGTGTACAGAAACATTACAGACCATACAGACAAAACAACACAAGTGTACAGAAACATTACAGACCAGACAAACATAACAACACAAGTGTACAGAAACATTACAGACCATACAGAAAAAACAACACAAGTGTACAGAAACATTACAGACCATACAGAAAAAACATCACAAGTGTGCAGAAACATTACAGACCATACAGAAAAAACAACACAAGTGTACAGAAACATTACAGACCATACAGAAAAAACAACACAAGTGTACAGAAACATTACAGACCATACAGAAAAAACAACACAAGTGTACAGAAACATTACAGACCAGACAGAAAAAACAACACTAGTGTACAGAAACAATACAGACCAGACAGAAAAAACAACACAAGTGTACAGAAACATTACAGACCATACAGAAAAAACAACACAAGTGTACAGAAACATTACAGACCATACAGAAAAAACATCACAAATGTGCAGAAACATTACAGACCATACAGAAAAAAACAACGCAATTGTACAGAAACATTACAGACCATACAGAAAAAACAACACAAGTGTACAGAAACATTACAGACCATACAGAAAAAACAACACAAGTGTACAGAAACATTACAGACCAGACAGAAAAAACAACACTAGTGTACAGAAACAATACAGACCAGACAGAAAAAACAACACAAGTGTACAGAAACATTAGACCATACAGAAAAAACATCACAAGTGTGCAGAAACATTACAGACCATACAGAAAAAACAACACAAGTGTACAGAAACATTACAGACCATACAGAAAAAACAACACAAGTGTACAGAAACATTACAGACCATACAGAAAAACAACACAAGTGTACAGAAACATTACAGACCATACAGAAAAAACAACACAAGTGTACAGAAACATTACAGAACATACAGAAAAAACAACACAAGTGTACAGAAACATTACAGACCATACAGAAAAAACAACACTAGTGTGCAGAAACATTACGGACCATACAGAAAAAACATCACAAGTGTACAAAAACATTACAAACCATACAGAAAAAACAACACAGGTGTACAGAAACATTACAGACCATACAGAAAAAACAACACAAGTGTACAGAAACATTACAGACCATACAGAAAAAACAACACAAGTGTACAGAAACATTACAGACCATACAGAAAAAAACAACACAAGTGTACAGAAACATTACAGACCATACAGATAAAACAACACAAGTGTACAGAAACATTACAGACCATACAGAAAAAACAACACAAGTGTACAGAAACATTACAGACCATACAGAAAAAACAACACAAGTGTACAGAAACATTACAGACCATACAGAAAAAACAACAATAGTGTACAGACACATTACAGACCATACAGAAAAAACAACACTAGTGTGCAGAAACATTACAGACCATACAGAAAAAACAACACAAGTGTACAGAAACATTACAGACCATACAGAAAAACAACACAAGTGTAGAGACACAATATAGACCAGACAGACAACACAACACTAGTGTACAGAAACAATACAGACCAGACAGAAAAAACAACACAAGTGTACAGACACATTACAGACCATACAGAAAAAAACAACACAAGTGTACAGAAACATTACAGACCATACAGAAAAAACATCACAAGTGTGCAGAAACGTTACAGACCATACAGAAAAAAACAACACAAGTGTACAGAAACATTACAGACCATACAGAAAAAACAACACAAGTGTACAGAAACATTACAGACCATACAGAAAAAACAACACAAGTGTACAGAAACATTACAGACCATACAGAAAAAACAACACAAGTGTACAGAAACATTACAGACCATACAGAAAAAACAACACAAGTGTACAGAAACATTACAGACCATACAGAAAAAACAACACAAGTGTACAGAAACATTACAGACCATACAGAAAAAACAACACAAGTGTGCAGAAACATTACAGACCATACAGAAAAAACATCACAAGTGTACAGAAACATTACAAACCATACAGAAAAAACAACACAAGTGTACAGAAACATTACAGACCATACAGAAAAAACAACACAAGTTTACAGAAACATTACAGACCATACAGAAAAACAACACAAGTGTACAGAAACATTACAGACCATACAGAAAAAACAACACAAGTGTACAGAAACATTACAGACCAGACAGAAAAAACAACACAAGTGTGCAGAAACATTACAGACCATACAGAAAAAACAACACAAGTGTACAGAAACATTACAGACCATACAGAAAAACAACACAAGTGTAGAGACACATTATAGACCAGACAGAAAAAACAACACTAGTGTACAGAAACATTACAGACCATACAGACAAAACAACACAAGTGTACAGAAACATTACAGACCAGACAAACAAAACAACACAAGTGTACAGAAACATTACAGACCAGACAGAAAAAACAACACTAGTGTACAGAAACAATACAGACCAGACAGAAAAAAAAACAAGTGTACAGAAACATTAGACCATACAGAAAAAACATCACAAGTGTGCAGAAACATTAAAGACCATACAGAAAAAAACAACACAAGTGTAGAGAAACAATACAGACCATACAGAAAAAACAACACAAGTGTACAGAAACATTACAGACCATACAGAAAAGCAACACAAGTGTACAGAAACATTACAGACCATACAGAAAAAACAACACAAGTGTACAGAAACATTACAGAACATACAGAAAAAACAACACAAGTGTACAGAAACATTACAGACCATACAGAAAAAACAACACTAGTGTGCAGAAACATTACAGACCATACAGAAAAAACATCACAAGTGTACAAAAACATTACAAACCATACAGAAAATACAACACAGGTGTACAGAAACATTACAGACCATACAGAAAAAACAACACAAGTGTACAGAAACATTACAGACCATACAGAAAAAACAACACAAGTGTACAGAAACATTACAGACCATACAGAAAAAAACAACACAAGTGTACAGAAACATTACAGACCATACAGATAAAACAACACAAGTGTACAGAAACATTACAGACCATACAGAAAAAACAACACAAGTGTACAGAAACATTACAGACCATACAGAAAAAACAACACAAGTGTACAGAAACATTACAGACCATACAGAAAAAACATCAATAGTGTACAGACACATTACAGACCATACAGAAAAAACAACACTAGTATGCAGAAACATTACAGACCATACAGAAAAAACAACACAAGTGTACAGAAACATTACAGACCAGACAGAAAAAACAACACTAGTGTACAGAAACAATACAGACCAGACAGAAAAAACAACACAAGTGTACAGAAACATTACAGACCATACAGAAAAAACAACACAAGTGTACAGAAACATTACAGACCATACAGAAAAAACATCACAAATGTGCAGAAACATTACAGACCATACAGAAAAAACAACACAAGTGTACAGAAACATTACAGACCATACAGAAAAAACAACACAAGTGTACAGAAACATTACAGACCAGACAGACAAAACAACACTAGTGTACAGAAACAATACAGACCAGACAGAAAAAACAACACAAGTGTACAGAAACATTACAGACCATACAGAAAAAACAACACAAGTGTGCAGAAACATTACAGACCATACAGAAAAAAACAACGCAAGTGTACAGAAACATTACAGACCATACAGAAAAAACAACACAAGTGTACAGAAACATTACAGACCATACAGAAAAACAACACAAGTGTACAGAAACATTACAGACCATACAGAAAAAACAACACAAGTGTACAGAAACATTACAGACCATACAGAAAAAACAACACAAGTGTACAGAAACATTACAGACCATACAGAAAAAACAACACTAGTGTGCAGAAACATTACAGACCATACAGAAAAAACATCACAAGTGTACAAAAACATTACAAACCATACAGAAAAAACAACACAAGTGTACAGAAACATTACAGACCATACAGAAAAAACAACACAAGTGTACAGAAACATTACAGACCATACAGAAAAAACAACACAAGTGTACAGAAACATTACAGACCATACAGAAAAAACAACACAAGTGTGCAGAAACATTACAGACCATACAGAAAAAACATCACAAGTGTACAGAAACATTACAAACCATACAGAAAAAACAACACAAGTGTACAGAAACATTACAGACCATACAGAAAAAACAACACAAGTTTACAGAAACATTACAGACCATACAGAAAAACAACACAAGTGTACAGAAACATTACAGACCATACAGAAAAAACAACACAAGTGTACAGAAACATTACAGACCAGACAGAAAAAACAACACAAGTGTGCAGAAACATTACAGACCATACAGAAAAAACAACACAAGTGTACAGAAACATTACAGACCATACAGAAAAACAACACAAGTGTAGAGACACATTATAGACCAGACAGAAAAAACAACACTAGTGTACAGAAACATTACAGACCATACAGACAAAACAACACAAGTGTACAGAAACATTACAGACCAGACAAACAAAACAACACAAGTGTACAGAAACATTACAGACCAGACAGAAAAAACAACACTAGTGTACAGAAACAATACAGACCAGACAGAAAAAAAAACAAGTGTACAGAAACATTAGACCATACAGAAAAAACATCACAAGTGTGCAGAAACATTAAAGACCATACAGAAAAAAACAACACAAGTGTAGAGAAACAATACAGACCATACAGAAAAAACAACACAAGTGTACAGAAACATTACAGACCATACAGAAAAGCAACACAAGTGTACAGAAACATTACAGACCATACAGAAAAAACAACACAAGTGTACAGAAACATTACAGAACATACAGAAAAAACAACACAAGTGTACAGAAACATTACAGACCATACAGAAAAAACAACACTAGTGTGCAGAAACATTACAGACCATACAGAAAAAACATCACAAGTGTACAAAAACATTACAAACCATACAGAAAATACAACACAGGTGTACAGAAACATTACAGACCATACAGAAAAAACAACACAAGTGTACAGAAACATTACAGACCATACAGAAAAAACAACACAAGTGTACAGAAACATTACAGACCATACAGAAAAAAACAACACAAGTGTACAGAAACATTACAGACCATACAGATAAAACAACACAAGTGTACAGAAACATTACAGACCATACAGAAAAAACAACACAAGTGTACAGAAACATTACAGACCATACAGAAAAAACAACACAAGTGTACAGAAACATTACAGACCATACAGAAAAAACATCAATAGTGTACAGACACATTACAGACCATACAGAAAAAACAACACTAGTATGCAGAAACATTACAGACCATACAGAAAAAACAACACAAGTGTACAGAAACATTACAGACCAGACAGAAAAAACAACACTAGTGTACAGAAACAATACAGACCAGACAGAAAAAACAACACAAGTGTACAGAAACATTACAGACCATACAGAAAAAACAACACAAGTGTACAGAAACATTACAGACCATACAGAAAAAACATCACAAATGTGCAGAAACATTACAGACCATACAGAAAAAACAACACAAGTGTACAGAAACATTACAGACCATACAGAAAAAACAACACAAGTGTACAGAAACATTACAGACCAGACAGACAAAACAACACTAGTGTACAGAAACAATACAGACCAGACAGAAAAAACAACACAAGTGTACAGAAACATTACAGACCATACAGAAAAAACATCACAAGTGTGCAGAAACATTACAGACCATACAGAAAAAAACAACGCAAGTGTACAGAAACATTACAGACCATACAGAAAAAACAACACAAGTGTACAGAAACATTACAGACCATACAGAAAAACAACACAAGTGTACAGAAACATTACAGACCATACAGAAAAAACAACACAAGTGTACAGAAACATTACAGACCATACAGAAAAAACAACACAAGTGTACAGAAACATTACAGACCATACAGAAAAAACAACACTAGTGTGCAGAAACATTACAGACCATACAGAAAAAACATCACAAGTGTACAAAAACATTACAAACCATACAGAAAAAACAACACAAGTGTACAGAAACATTACAGACCATACAGAAAAAACAACACAAGTGTACAGAAACATTACAGACCATACAGAAAAAACAACACAAGTGTACAGAAACATTACAGACCATACAGAAAAAACAACACAAGTGTACAGAAACTTTACAGACCATACAGAAAAAACAACACTAGTGTACAGACACATTACAGACCATACAGAAAAAACAACACTAGTGTGCAGAAACATTACAGACCATACAGAAAAAACAACACAAGTGTACAGAAACATTACAGACCATACAGAAAAAACAACACAAGTGTACAGAAACATTACAGACCATACAGAAAAAACAACACAAGTGTGCAGAAACATTACAGACCATACAGAAAAAACATCACAAGTGTACAGAAACATTACAAACCATACAGAAAAAACAACACAAGTGTACAGAAACATTACAGACCATACAGAAAAAACAACACAAGCGTACAGAAACATTACAGACCATACAGAAAAAACAACACAAGTGTACAGAAACATTACAGACCATACAGAAAAAACAACACAAGTGTACAGAAACATTACAGACCATACAGAAAAAACAACACAAGTGTACAGACACATTACAGACCATACAGAAAAAACAACACTATTGTGCAGAAACATTACAGACCATACAGAAAAAACAACACAAGTGTACAGAAACATTACAGACCATACAGAAAAACAACACAAGTGTAGAGACACATTATAGACCAGACAGAAAAAACAACACTAGTGTACAGAAACATTACAGACCATACAGACAAAACAACACAAGTGTACAGAAACATTACAGACCAGACAAACATAACAACACAAGTGTACAGAAACATTACAGACCATACAGAAAAAACAACACAAGTGTACAGAAACATTACAGACCATACAGAAAAAACATCACAAGTGTGCAGAAACATTACAGACCATACAGAAAAAACAACACAAGTGTACAGAAACATTACAGACCATACAGAAAAAACAACACAAGTGTACAGAAACATTACAGACCAGACAGAAAAAACAACACTAGTGTACAGAAACAATACAGACCAGACAGAAAAAACAACACAAGTGTACAGAAACATTACAGACCATACAGAAAAAACAACACAAGTGTACAGAAACATTACAGACCATACAGAAAAAACATCACAAATGTGCAGAAACATTACAGACCATACAGAAAAAAACAACGCAATTGTACAGAAACATTACAGACCATACAGAAAAAACAACACAAGTGTACAGAAACATTACAGACCATACAGAAAAAACAACACAAGTGTACAGAAACATTACAGACCAGACAGAAAAAACAACACTAGTGTACAGAAACAATACAGACCAGACAGAAAAAACAACACAAGTGTACAGAAACATTAGACCATACAGAAAAAACATCACAAGTGTGCAGAAACATTACAGACCATACAGAAAAAACAACACAAGTGTACAGAAACATTACAGACCATACAGAAAAAACAACACAAGTGTACAGAAACATTACAGACCATACAGAAAAACAACACAAGTGTACAGAAACATTACAGACCATACAGAAAAAACAACACAAGTGTACAGAAACATTACAGAACATACAGAAAAAACAACACAAGTGTACAGAAACATTACAGACCATACAGAAAAAACAACACTAGTGTGCAGAAACATTACAGACCATACAGAAAAAACATCACAAGTGTACAAAAACATTACAAACCATACAGAAAAAAAAACACAGGTGTACAGAAACATTACAGACCATACAGAAAAAACAACACAAGTGTACAGAAACATTACAGACCATACAGAAAAAACAACACAAGTGTACAGAAACATTACAGACCATACAGAAAAAAACAACACAAGTGTACAGAAACATTACAGACCATACAGATAAAACAACACAAGTGTACAGAAACATTACAGACCATACAGAAAAAACAACACAAGTGTACAGAAACATTACAGACCATACAGAAAAAACAACACAAGTGTACAGAAACATTACAGACCATACAGAAAAAACAACAATAGTGTACAGACACATTACAGACCATACAGAAAAAACAACACTAGTGTGCAGAAACATTACAGACCATACAGAAAAAACAACACAAGTGTACAGAAACATTACAGACCATACAGAAAAACAACACAAGTGTAGAGACACAATATAGACCAGACAGACAACACAACACTAGTGTACAGAAACAATACAGACCAGACAGAAAAAACAACACAAGTGTACAGACACATTACAGACCATACAGAAAAAAACAACACAAGTGTACAGAAACATTACAGACCATACAGAAAAAACATCACAAGTGTGCAGAAACGTTACAGACCATACAGAAAAAAACAACACAAGTGTACAGAAACATTACAGACCATACAGAAAAAACAACACAAGTGTACAGAAACATTACAGACCATACAGAAAAAACAACACAAGTGTACAGAAACATTACAGACCATACAGAAAAAACAACACAAGTGTACAGAAACATTACAGACCATACAGAAAAAACAACACAAGTGTACAGAAACATTACAGACCATACAGAAAAAACAACACAAGTGTACAGAAACATTACAGACCATACAGAAAAAACAACACAAGTGTGCAGAAACATTACAGACCATACAGAAAAAACATCACAAGTGTACAGAAACATTACAAACCATACAGAAAAAACAACACAAGTGTACAGAAACATTACAGACCATACAGAAAAAACAACACAAGTTTACAGAAACATTACAGACCATACAGAAAAACAACACAAGTGTACAGAAACATTACAGACCATACAGAAAAAACAACACAAGTGTACAGAAACATTACAGACCAGACAGAAAAAACAACACAAGTGTGCAGAAACATTACAGACCATACAGAAAAAACAACACAAGTGTACAGAAACATTACAGACCATACAGAAAAACAACACAAGTGTAGAGACACATTATAGACCAGACAGAAAAAACAACACTAGTGTACAGAAACATTACAGACCATACAGACAAAACAACACAAGTGTACAGAAACATTACAGACCAGACAAACAAAACAACACAAGTGTACAGAAACATTACAGACCAGACAGAAAAAACAACACTAGTGTACAGAAACAATACAGACCAGACAGAAAAAAAAACAAGTGTACAGAAACATTAGACCATACAGAAAAAACATCACAAGTGTGCAGAAACATTAAAGACCATACAGAAAAAAACAACACAAGTGTAGAGAAACAATACAGACCATACAGAAAAAACAACACAAGTGTACAGAAACATTACAGACCATACAGAAAAGCAACACAAGTGTACAGAAACATTACAGACCATACAGAAAAAACAACACAAGTGTACAGAAACATTACAGAACATACAGAAAAAACAACACAAGTGTACAGAAACATTACAGACCATACAGAAAAAACAACACTAGTGTGCAGAAACATTACAGACCATACAGAAAAAACATCACAAGTGTACAAAAACATTACAAACCATACAGAAAATACAACACAGGTGTACAGAAACATTACAGACCATACAGAAAAAACAACACAAGTGTACAGAAACATTACAGACCATACAGAAAAAACAACACAAGTGTACAGAAACATTACAGACCATACAGAAAAAAACAACACAAGTGTACAGAAACATTACAGACCATACAGATAAAACAACACAAGTGTACAGAAACATTACAGACCATACAGAAAAAACAACACAAGTGTACAGAAACATTACAGACCATACAGAAAAAACAACACAAGTGTACAGAAACATTACAGACCATACAGAAAAAACATCAATAGTGTACAGACACATTACAGACCATACAGAAAAAACAACACTAGTATGCAGAAACATTACAGACCATACAGAAAAAACAACACAAGTGTACAGAAACATTACAGACCAGACAGAAAAAACAACACTAGTGTACAGAAACAATACAGACCAGACAGAAAAAACAACACAAGTGTACAGAAACATTACAGACCATACAGAAAAAACAACACAAGTGTACAGAAACATTACAGACCATACAGAAAAAACATCACAAATGTGCAGAAACATTACAGACCATACAGAAAAAACAACACAAGTGTACAGAAACATTACAGACCATACAGAAAAAACAACACAAGTGTACAGAAACATTACAGACCAGACAGACAAAACAACACTAGTGTACAGAAACAATACAGACCAGACAGAAAAAACAACACAAGTGTACAGAAACATTACAGACCATACAGAAAAAACAACACAAGTGTGCAGAAACATTACAGACCATACAGAAAAAAACAACGCAAGTGTACAGAAACATTACAGACCATACAGAAAAAACAACACAAGTGTACAGAAACATTACAGACCATACAGAAAAACAACACAAGTGTACAGAAACATTACAGACCATACAGAAAAAACAACACAAGTGTACAGAAACATTACAGACCATACAGAAAAAACAACACAAGTGTACAGAAACATTACAGACCATACAGAAAAAACAACACTAGTGTGCAGAAACATTACAGACCATACAGAAAAAACATCACAAGTGTACAAAAACATTACAAACCATACAGAAAAAACAACACAAGTGTACAGAAACATTACAGACCATACAGAAAAAACAACACAAGTGTACAGAAACATTACAGACCATACAGAAAAAACAACACAAGTGTACAGAAACATTACAGACCATACAGAAAAAACAACACAAGTGTGCAGAAACATTACAGACCATACAGAAAAAACATCACAAGTGTACAGAAACATTACAAACCATACAGAAAAAACAACACAAGTGTACAGAAACATTACAGACCATACAGAAAAAACAACACAAGTTTACAGAAACATTACAGACCATACAGAAAAACAACACAAGTGTACAGAAACATTACAGACCATACAGAAAAAACAACACAAGTGTACAGAAACATTACAGACCAGACAGAAAAAACAACACAAGTGTGCAGAAACATTACAGACCATACAGAAAAAACAACACAAGTGTACAGAAACATTACAGACCATACAGAAAAACAACACAAGTGTAGAGACACATTATAGACCAGACAGAAAAAACAACACTAGTGTACAGAAACATTACAGACCATACAGACAAAACAACACAAGTGTACAGAAACATTACAGACCAGACAAACAAAACAACACAAGTGTACAGAAACATTACAGACCAGACAGAAAAAACAACACTAGTGTACAGAAACAATACAGACCAGACAGAAAAAAAAACAAGTGTACAGAAACATTAGACCATACAGAAAAAACATCACAAGTGTGCAGAAACATTAAAGACCATACAGAAAAAAACAACACAAGTGTAGAGAAACAATACAGACCATACAGAAAAAACAACACAAGTGTACAGAAACATTACAGACCATACAGAAAAGCAACACAAGTGTACAGAAACATTACAGACCATACAGAAAAAACAACACAAGTGTACAGAAACATTACAGAACATACAGAAAAAACAACACAAGTGTACAGAAACATTACAGACCATACAGAAAAAACAACACTAGTGTGCAGAAACATTACAGACCATACAGAAAAAACATCACAAGTGTACAAAAACATTACAAACCATACAGAAAATACAACACAGGTGTACAGAAACATTACAGACCATACAGAAAAAACAACACAAGTGTACAGAAACATTACAGACCATACAGAAAAAACAACACAAGTGTACAGAAACATTACAGACCATACAGAAAAAAACAACACAAGTGTACAGAAACATTACAGACCATACAGATAAAACAACACAAGTGTACAGAAACATTACAGACCATACAGAAAAAACAACACAAGTGTACAGAAACATTACAGACCATACAGAAAAAACAACACAAGTGTACAGAAACATTACAGACCATACAGAAAAAATATCAATAGTGTACAGACACATTACAGACCATACAGAAAAAACAACACTAGTATGCAGAAACATTACAGACCATACAGAAAAAACAACACAAGTGTACAGAAACATTACAGACCAGACAGAAAAAACAACACTAGTGTACAGAAACAATACAGACCAGACAGAAAAAACAACACAAGTGTACAGAAACATTACAGACCATACAGAAAAAACAACACAAGTGTACAGAAACATTACAGACCATACAGAAAAAACATCACAAATGTGCAGAAACATTACAGACCATACAGAAAAAACAACACAAGTGTACAGAAACATTACAGACCATACAGAAAAAACAACACAAGTGTACAGAAACATTACAGACCAGACAGACAAAACAACACTAGTGTACAGAAACAATACAGACCAGACAGAAAAAACAACACAAGTGTACAGAAACATTACAGACCATACAGAAAAAACATCACAAGTGTGCAGAAACATTACAGACCATACAGAAAAAAACAACGCAAGTGTACAGAAACATTACAGACCATACAGAAAAAACAACACAAGTGTACAGAAACATTACAGACCAGACAGAAAAACAACACAAGTGTACAGAAACATTACAGACCATACAGAAAAAACAACACAAGTGTACAGAAACATTACAGACCATACAGAAAAAACAACACAAGTGTACAGAAACATTACAGACCATACAGAAAAAACAACACTAGTGTGCAGAAACATTACAGACCATACAGAAAAAACATCACAAGTGTACAAAAACATTACAAACCATACAGAAAAAACAACACAAGTGTACAGAAACATTACAGACCATACAGAAAAAACAACACAAGTGTACAGAAACATTACAGACCATACAGAAAAAACAACACAAGTGTACAGAAACATTACAGACCATACAGAAAAAACAACACAAGTGTACAGAAACTTTACAGACCATACAGAAAAAACAACACTAGTGTACAGACACATTACAGACCATACAGAAAAAACAACACTAGTGTGCAGAAACATTACAGACCATACAGAAAAAACAACACAAGTGTACAGAAACATTACAGACCATACAGAAAAAACAACACAAGTGTACAGAAACATTACAGACCATACAGAAAAAACAACACAAGTGTGCAGAAACATTACAGACCATACAGAAAAAACATCACAAGTGTACAGAAACATTACAAACCATACAGAAAAAACAACACAAGTGTACAGAAACATTACAGACCATACAGAAAAAACAACACAAGCGTACAGAAACATTACAGACCATACAGAAAAAACAACACAAGTGTACAGAAACATTACAGACCATACAGAAAAAACAACACAAGTGTACAGAAACATTACAGACCATACAGAAAAAACAACACAAGTGTACAGACACATTACAGACCATACAGAAAAAACAACACTATTGTGCAGAAACATTACAGACCATACAGAAAAAACAACACAAGTGTACAGAAACATTACAGACCATACAGAAAAACAACACAAGTGTAGAGACACATTATAGACCAGACAGAAAAAACAACACTAGTGTACAGAAACATTACAGACCATACAGAAAAAACAACACAAGTGTACAGAAACATTACAGACCAGACAAACATAACAACACAAGTGTACAGAAACATTACAGACCATACAGAAAAAACAACACAAGTGTACAGAAACATTACAGACCATACAGAAAAAACATCACAAGTGTGCAGAAACATTACAGACCATACAGAAAAAACAACACAAGTGTACAGAAACATTACAGACCATACAGAAAAAACAACACAAGTGTACAGAAACATTACAGACCATACAGAAAAAACAACACAAGTGTACAGAAACATTACAGACCAGACAGAAAAAACAACACTAGTGTACAGAAACAATACAGACCAGACAGAAAAAACAACACAAGTGTACAGAAACATTACAGACCATACAGAAAAAACAACACAAGTGTACAGAAACATTACAGACCATACAGAAAAAACATCACAAATGTGCAGAAACATTACAGACCATACAGAAAAAAACAACGCAATTGTACAGAAACATTACAGACCATACAGAAAAAACAACACAAGTGTACAGAAACATTACAGACCATACAGAAAAAACAACACAAGTGTACAGAAACATTACAGACCAGACAGAAAAAACAACACTAGTGTACAGAAACAATACAGACCAGACAGAAAAAACAACACAAGTGTACAGAAACATTAGACCATACAGAAAAAACATCACAAGTGTGCAGAAACATTACAGACCATACAGAAAAAACAACACAAGTGTACAGAAACATTACAGACCATACAGAAAAAACAACACAAGTGTACAGAAACATTACAGACCATACAGAAAAACAACACAAGTGTACAGAAACATTACAGACCATACAGAAAAAACAACACAAGTGTACAGAAACATTACAGAACATACAGAAAAAACAACACAAGTGTACAGAAACATTACAGACCATACAGAAAAAACAACACTAGTGTGCAGAAACATTACAGACCATACAGAAAAAACATCACAAGTGTACAAAAACATTACAAACCATACAGAAAAAACAACACAGGTGTACAGAAACATTACAGACCATACAGAAAAAACAACACAAGTGTACAGAAACATTACAGACCATACAGAAAAAACAACACAAGTGTACAGAAACATTACAGACCATACAGAAAAAAACAACACAAGTGTACAGAAACATTACAGACCATACAGATAAAACAACACAAGTGTACAGAAACATTACAGACCATACAGAAAAAACAACACAAGTGTACAGAAACATTACAGACCATACAGAAAAAACAACACAAGTGTACAGAAACATTACAGACCATACAGAAAAAACAACAATAGTGTACACACACATTACAGACCATACAGAAAAAACAACACTAGTGTGCAGAAACATTACAGACCATACAGAAAAAACAACACAAGTGTACAGAAACATTACAGACCATACAGAAAAACAACACAAGTGTAGAGACACAATATAGACCAGACAGACAACACAACACTAGTGTACAGAAACAATACAGACCAGACAGAAAAAACAACACAAGTGTACAGACACATTACAGACCATACAGAAAAAAACAACACAAGTGTACAGAAACATTACAGACCATACAGAAAAAACATCACAAGTGTGCAGAAACATTACAGACCATACAGAAAAAAACAACACAAGTGTACAGAAACATTACAGACCATACAGAAAAAACAACACAAGTGTACAGAAACATTACAGACCATACAGAAAAAACAACACAAGTGTACAGAAACATTACAGACCATACAGAAAAAACAACACAAGTGTACAGAAACATTACAGACCATACAGAAAAAACAACACAAGTGTACAGAAACATTACAGACCATACAGAAAAAACAACACAAGTGTACAGAAACATTACAGACCATACAGAAAAAACAACACAAGTGTGCAGAAACATTACAGACCATACAGAAAAAACATCACAAGTGTACAGAAACATTACAAACCATACAGAAAAAACAACACAAGTGTACAGAAACATTACAGACCATACAGAAAAAACAACACAAGTTTACAGAAACATTACAGACCATACAGAAAAACAACACAAGTGTACAGAAACATTACAGACCATACAGAAAAAACAACACAAGTGTACAGAAACATTACAGACCAGACAGAAAAAACAACACTAGTGTGCAGAAACATTACAGACCATACAGAAAAAACATCACAAGTGTGCAGAAACATTACAGACCATACAGAAAAAAACAACGCAAGTGTACAGAAACATTAGACCATACAGAAAAAACAACACAAGTGTACAGAAACATTACAGACCATACAGAAAAAACAACACAAGTGTACAGAAACATTACAGACCATACAGAAAAAACAACACAAGTGTACAGAAACATTACAGACCATACAGAAAAAACAACACAAGTGTACAGAAACATTACAGACCATACATAACAAACAACACAAGTGTACAGAAACATTACAGACCATACAGAAAAAACAACACTAGTGTGCAGAAACATTACAGACCATACAGAAAAAACAACACAAGTGTACAGAAACATTACAGACCATACAGAAAAAACATCACAAGTGTACAGAAACATTACAAACCATACAGAAAAAACAACACAAGTGTACAGAAACATTACAGACCATACAGAAAAAACAACACAAGTGTACAGAAACATTACAGACCATACAGAAAAAACAACACAAGTGTACAGAAACATTACAGACCATACAGAAAAAACAACACAAGTGTAGAGAAACATTACAGACCATACAGAAAAAACAACACTAGTGTACAGACACATTACAGACCATACAGAAAAAACAACACTAGTGTGCAGAAACATTACAGACCATACAGAAAAAACAACACAAGTGTACAGAAACATTACAGACCATACAGAAAAACAACACAAGTGTAGAGACACATTATAGACCAGACAGAAAAAACAACACTAGTGTACAGAAACATTACAGACCATACAGAAAAAACAACACTAGTGTACAGAAACATTACAAACCACAGACAAAACAACACTAGTGTACAGATACATTACAGACCATACAGAAAAAACAACACAAGTGTACAGAAACATTAGTCCAGACAGAAAAAACAACACAAGTGTGCAGAAACATTACAGACCATACAGAAAAAACAACACAAGTGTACAGAAACATTACAGACCATACAGAAAAACAACACAAGTGTACAGAAACATTACAGACCATACAGAAAAAACAACACAAGTGTACAGAAACATTACAGGCCATACAGAAAAAACAACACAAGTGTACAGAAACATTACAGACCAGACAGAAAAAACAACACTAGTGTACAGAAACAATACAGACCAGACAGAAAAAACAACACAAGTGTACAGAAACATTACAGACCATACAGAAAAAACATCACAAGTGTGCAGAAACATTACAGACCATACAGAAAAAAACAACACAAGTGTACAGAAACATTACAGACCATACAGAAAAAACAACACAAGTGTACAGAAACATTACAGCCCAGACAGAAAAAACAACACAAGTGTACAGAAACATTACAGACAAGACAAACAAAACAACACAAGTGTACAGAAACAATACAGATCAGACAGAAAAAACAACACAAGTGTACAGAAACATTACAGACCATACAGAAAAAACAACACAAGTGTACAGAAACATTACAGACCAGACAAACATAACAACACAAGTGTACAGAAACAATACAGATCAGACAGAAAAAACAACACAAGTGTACAGAAACATTACAGACCATACAGAAAAAACAACACTATAGACCAGCGGTAGAAAATCAAAAAATAAAATGTAATGAACCCATGGGCTACACACCTATATCATATATCATTGGAAAGAGGAATGACGGGACTCTCAGAATAATGATGCCGTAAAAGTCGGAAGTGGTCATGTTTTTGCATAATTAAGGTGAAAGGTCAAGAACAATTTGTTTTTCGCTTTCGACTTTCGTTCGAAAAGTGCATTTTCCTTAAAAATGAAATTCAATTCGACAAGTTTGATGGTATTTTTTTGATGGACCACATATTAAATTAGATTATTGAACAAAAATTGATGTCGAAATGACCCAAGGTCATCTCTATTTACGTAATAATGACGTTTATTTATGTTTCATTATATTTTGTATATATACTGTTGGATACAACGGAAGTAAATCAAAACATGCCCGATTCCCCCAACACAAGTATTTTTGTAAGTCTCTGTCTGTATTTTGTCAGTCCCTAATGAGCATTGTAAATCTCATGTGAACCCTTGTAGTTTTTTTTTATTAAAGTGATTCATAAATAAAAACACCCTTTTAGACATTTTGAATGTTTAAAACCACAAAATATACATGTTTCATTCACCATCGTAATCCGAAACCCAATTATTATCAGATTGGGTGTTTGGATAATGCATTTGATCTGGTCAATCGCATATGGAGATATTCAGGGAATCAAATAAATACAGTTGTTTTTATGATTTGCTTAAAAAAAGAACTCTTGCGTGCTTACGCATCATCATCTTCGATATCTGTCCTGTGTGTAATCACATTGTGACAGAGATCTAATGCTTGGCAAGGACAAAGTTCTGTGCAGGACAAATTCTGTTCAAAACAAACACAGCCTTTACTACAAACGGATCTTCCTTTGCATGTGCATACGAGTTCCTGCAAAAAGTCAGATGACATTTGATCTTCAAACAATATTAGTTCAAGACCAAACTTTCCATCTTTTCAACCATGCTCAAAAGGTGACCCAACTGCTGGCTTTGGAATATGTGCATTTAACCATATCTTTGTTTTGTACGAAGATCTAAGAACATGCTGTTTAAATGTGTCTTCACTCGGAGGAAGTCTCACCAAAGTAGAATCTTTGACAGTTGCCAATTTTACCCGCAATTTGTTCAGATCGATATGGCATCGTTTCGACTTTCTCTTCGGATCATACAGCCTTGATATTAGTTTTAGGCTTAGATTGACTGAATTATCTATGTCAGAGCATTCTATTCGAGAAAAATCACTAAACTGAGTGGGTGTCTCTTACAGAGCTTTCAACATAGACTTCTTCCCGATACCAAAGAATGAAGAAGTGGTATCACACCCAGTTAGAGCATAAGCAGCTGGCAAGATCTCACACACAACGGAGCTCAATGACTTGCATAACTCGTGTATAGGGATATATCGTCTATAATCCTTAGTGCTCGTAATAAGTCCTGTTTGAAACCAAAGCTCACTTGGGTTTTTCATTTTTGGAAAATAATGTACTAAAAGGACAAGAAGGTTCGTATCTGGGGATTTCACAACAATGCGACCTTGAACGTTATTCTCTTGGTACAGTTTGTCAGAATACAGTGCATGCAAAATTATGCGGTATCCGCCTCTTCTTGTGTGCTTGCCAAACAACTGCAATCTAACATACCATTCTGATTCAACATTCTAACTGTTTCAGGATTAGAAAATAAACCGGCCTGGTAAAGTGATAGCCCTTCATGGAGAGAACTGTTCTGATTAATATGCTTGACAATGTAATCGCCGAGAAATCTAATAAGCGACTTGTGATTCAATTTTGAGGAGCTTATGTTTTTTTTTATAACTTTTCTTTTTACAGAAAATACAATAAGTCCAATCAGATCTGGTAGTAATATCATTTGAACATACAAATGTACTACTTGATTTACTATCGGGCACTTCTTTTATTGTCTTTTTTTTTAGCAAAAGACGTAATATTTTGTTTACTGGTATATGATTTGCAACAAGACCTATGATATTTCACCACAAAACTTTTAGATACAACATGAGTAATTGAAGACACTTCTACTATTAATTGTCTGTATACCTCATCTTGACGTACCTCTGCGGCTTTAATAAAAGTTTCTTTGCCCCTATCGGTAAAAACGTATAATTGTTCAAGACTTTTACATTGACAAATGATACATTGGTTCCAATCTATTGAAGGTGTACTCCTCTTAGCACTAGATGGAAGAAGTTTAAGTTGGCTACCAAACTGTGCCATTTTCCGGAAAACACTCACAACAGTTCCGACAAATGATTTTCTAACAACTTGTAAACACTAATTAAATTCTCTACAAACAATATTTCAAACCACCTTTTGTAACTAAGACGTTACAATTAACAACAGCAAATGTTATCAATGAAAGGTGACAACAATTAAATACAGATAACACAAGAATATAAGTAATTATTAAGAAAATATGCTTTGGTCTCGATGCAATAAGATTTGATCGAACTGAGGATTATAATTTTAAAAAGTCACGGACAAAATATCCGGAATCATTTTCTACTTTCGATATGTTGATGTGCATATAAAAACGGTCCAAACCTCTTAAACTAGTAGAAATGGGCACTATAATGATAATGTTTTATGCAAACTATGTTTACACTTTTGTTTTAAAAAAAGTTTGAGATCAATTTAATGAAAGTATTTCTTCTGACATAATTTTAAAAGTGACCGTTAAAATATTTACCACATCTGCTGGTTTCAAAGAAGCCAAACTGATGAAATAAAAGTTATTTTAATAAGATATTTTGGCTTATTTTATTTACTTAAGCTAAATTTAAAAATTACAAGTGCAACAAATTGCCGAAGATGCATAAATCATGTAAAATATTGATTTTACTGAGTATGATCGGACTTTCTCCAAAAAAGCATTAATCCTAGAAAAATGTAGTTTTCGTGATAACGTGAACATACTATTTTCTTACGGCATGCTAAATTTATTAGCAAAAAGCATAATCTAGCATTTGTAAGTATATTTAGGTGTGTAGTCGATGGGTTGATTTAACTCTTTAAATAAGTGCCTTTTTAGACTTTGCCGCTTGCCTACTAGTGTACAGAAACATTACAGACCATACAGAAAAAACAACACTAGTGTACAGAAACATTACAGACCATACAGAAAAAACAACACTAGTGTACAGAAACATTACAGACCATACAGAAAAAACAACACAAGTGTACAGAAACTTTACAGACCATACAGAAAAAACAACACTAGTGTACAGAAACATTACAGACCATACAGAAAAAACAACATAAGTGTACAGAAACATTACAGACCAT
Source organism: Bathymodiolus brooksi (assembly GCA_963680875.1). Classification (NCBI taxonomy): domain Eukaryota; kingdom Metazoa; phylum Mollusca; class Bivalvia; order Mytilida; family Modiolidae; genus Bathymodiolus; species Bathymodiolus brooksi. The sequence goes on from OY804575.1 coordinate 124,129,759, forward strand.
ACAGAAAAAACAACACAAGTGTACAGAAACCTTTACAGACCAGACAGAAAAAAACAACACTAGTGTGCAGAAACATTACAGACCATACAGAAAAAACAACACAAGTGTGCAGAAACATTACAGACCATACAGAAAAAACAACACTAGTGTACAGACACATTACAGACCATTCAGAAAAAACAACACAAGTGTACAGAAACATTACAGACCAGACAGACAAAACAACACTAGTGTACAGAAACATTACAGACCATACAGAAAAAACAACACAGGTGTGCAGAAACATTACAGACCATACAGAAAAAACAACACTAGTGTACAGACACATTACAGACCATTCAGAAAAAACAACACTAGTGTACAGAAACATTACAGACCATTCAGAAAAAACAACACAAGTGTACAGAAACATTACAGACCAGACAGACAAAACAACACTAGTGTGCAGAAACATTACAGACCATACAGAAAAAACAACACAAGTGTGCAGAAACATTACAGACCATACAGAAAAAACAACACTAGTGTACAGACGCATTACAGACCAGACAGACAAAACAACACTAGTGTACAGAAACAATACAGACCAGACAGAAAAAACAACACAAGTGTACAGAAACATTACAGACCAGACAGAAAAAACAACACTAGTGTACGGAAACAATACAGACCATTCAGAAAAAACAACACAAGTGTACAGAAACATTACAGACCAGACAGACAAAACAACACTAGTGTACAGAAACATTACAGACCATACAGAAAAAACAACACAAGTGTGCAGAAACATTAAAGACCATACAGAAAAAACAACACTAGTGTACAGACACATTACAGACCATTCAGAAAAAACAACACTAGTGTACAGACACATTACAGACCATTCAGAAAAAAACAACACAGTGTACAGAAACATTACAGACCAGACAGAAAAAACAACACTAGTGTACAGAAACAATACAGACCAGACAGAAAAAACAACACAAGTGTACAGAAACATTACAGACCAGACAGAAAAAACAACACAAGTGTACAGAAACAATACAGACCATTCAGAAAAAACAACACAAGTGTACAGAAACATTACAGACCAGACAGAAAAAACAACACTAGTGTACAGAAACATTACAGACCATACAGAAAAAACAACACAAGTGTGCAGAAACATTACACACCATACAGAACAAACAACACTAGTGTACAGACACATTACAGACCATTCAGAAAAAACAACATTAGTGTAGACACATTACAGACCATTCAGAAAAAACAACACAAGTGTACAGAAACATTACAGACCAGACAGACAAAACAACACTAGTGTGCAGAAACATTACAGACCATACAGAAAAAACAACACAAGTCTGCAGAAACATTACAGACCATACAGAAAAAACAACACTAGTGTACAGACACATTACAGACCAGACAGACAAAACAACACTAGTGTACAGAAACAATACAGACCAGACAGAAAAAACAACACAAGTGTACAGAAACATTACAGACCAGACAGACAAAACAACACTAGTGTACGGAAACAATACAGACCATTCAGAAAAAACAACACAAGTGTACAGAAACATTACAGACCAGACAGACAAAACAACACTAGTGTACAGAAACATTACAGACCATACAGAAAAAACAACACAAGTGTGCAGAAACATTACAGACCATACAGAAAAAACAACACTAGTGTACAGACACATTACAGACCATTCAGAAAAAACAACACTAGTGTACAGACACATTACAGACCATTCAGAAAAAACAACACAGTGTACAGAAACATTACAGACCAGACAGAAAAAACAACACTAGTGTACAGAAACAATACAGACCAGACAGAAAAAACAACACAAGTGTACAGAAACATTACAGACCAGACAGACAAAACAACACTAGTGTACAGAAACATTACAGACCATACAGAAAAAACAACACAAGTGTGCAGAAACATTACAGACCATACAGAACAAACAACACTAGTGTACAGACACATTACAGACCATTCAGAAAAAACAACATTAGTGTAGATACATTACAGACCATTCAGAAAAAACAACACAAGTGTACAGAAACATTACAGACCAGACAGACAAAACAACACTAGTGTGCAAAAACATTACAGACCAGACAGAAAAAACAACACAAGTGTGCAGAAACATTACAGACCATACAGAAAAAACAACACTAGTGTACAGACACATTACAGACCATACAGAAAAAACAACACAAGTGTACAGAAACATTACAGACCAGGCAGACAAAACAACACTAGTGTACAGAAACATTACAGACCATACAGAAAAAACAACACAAGTGTACAGAAACATTACAGACCATACAGAAAAAACAACACAAGTGTGCAGAAACATTACAGACCATACAGAAAAAACAACACTAGTGTACAGACACATTACAGACCATTCAGAAAAAACAACACTAGTGTACAGACACATTACAGACCATTCAGAAAAAACAACACAGTGTACAGAAACATTACAGACCAGACAGAAAAAACAACACTAGTGTACAGAAACAATACAGACCAGACAGAAAAAACAACACAAGTGTACAGAAACATTACAGACCAGACAGACAAAACAACACTAGTGTACAGAAACATTACAGACCATACAGAAAAAACAACACAAGTGTGCAGAAACATTACAGACCATACAGAACAAACAACACTAGTGTACAGACACATTACAGACCATTCAGAAAAAACAACATTAGTGTAGATACATTACAGACCATTCAGAAAAAACAACACAAGTGTACAGAAACATTACAGACCAGACAGACAAAACAACACTAGTGTGCAAAAACATTACAGACCAGACAGAAAAAACAACACAAGTGTGCAGAAACATTACAGACCATACAGAAAAAACAACACTAGTGTACAGACACATTACAGACCATACAGAAAAAACAACACAAGTGTACAGAAACATTACAGACCAGGCAGAAAAAACAACACTAGTGTACAGAAACATTACAGACCATACAGAAAAAACAACACAAGTGTACAGAAACATTACAGACCATACAGAAAAAACAACACAAGTGTACAGAAACATTACAGACCAGACAGACAAAACAACACTAGTGTGCAGAAACATTACAGACCATACAGAAAAAACAACACTAGTGTACAGACACATTACAGACCATTCACAAAAACAACACAAGTGTACAGAAACATTACAGACCATACAGAAAAAACAACACAAATGTACAGAAACATTACAGACCATACAGAAAAAACAACACTAGTGTGCAGAAACATTACAGACCATACAGAAAAAACAACACTAGTGTAGAGAAACATTACAGACCATACAGAAAAAACAACACAAGTGTACAGAAACATTACAGACCAGACAGAAAAAACAACACTAGTGTACAGAAACATTAGACCATACAGAAAAAAACAACGCAAGTGTACAGAAACATTACAGACCATACAAAAAAAACAACACAAGTGTACAGAAACATTACATACCATACAGAAAAAACATCACAAGTGTACAGAAACATTACAGACCATACAGAAAAAACAACACTAGTGTGCAGAAACATTACAGACCATACAGAAAAAAACAACGCAAGTGTACAGAAACATTACAGACCATACAGAAAAAAACAACACAAGTGTACAGAAACATTACAGACCATACAGAAAAAACAACACAAGTGTACAGAAACATTACAGACCATACAGAAAAAACAACACTAGTGTGCAGAAACATTACAAACCATACAGAAAAAACATCACAAGTGTGCAGAAACATTACAGACCAGACAGAAAAAACAACATATGTGTGCAGAAACATTACAGACCAGACAGAAAAAAACAACACAAGTGTGCAGAAAAAAATACAGAGCAGACAGACAAAACAACACAAGCATGAAGAAACATTACAGAACAGACAGACAAAACAACATTAGTGTACAGAAACATTACAGATCAGACAAACAACTCAAGTGTGCATAAACAATACCAAACAGATAGACAAAACATCACAAGTGTGCAGAAACATTACAGACCAGACAAACAACTCAAGTGTGCAGAAACATTACAGACCAGACAAACAACTCAAGTGTGCAGAAACAATACAGACCAGACAAACAACACAAGTGTGCAGAAACATTACAGACCAGACAAACAACACAAGTGTGCAGAAACATTACAGACCAGACAAACAACACAAGTGTGCAGAAACATTACAGACCAGACAAACAACACAAGTGTGCAGAAACATTACAGACCAGACAAACAACACAAGTGTGCAGAAACATTACAGACCAGACAAACAACACAAGTGTGCAGAAACATTACAGACCAGACAAACAACACAAGTGTGCAGAAACATTACAGTTCAGACAAGATAGACAAATCAACATATTATGACCAAATGATCTGATGACCCCAACACAAAATAACAAAAGATTTGACAATATTAAAGGTTATTTTTGACAAATAAAGAAATATCTCTCAATATTAAAATGAACACATGAAATAAAATATGACATGCACTTCCTGTACAAAATTTATAATTTTCTTTCCTTTCTGCTGATTACAGTGTATACTGTTTTGTAATAGCAGTAGTCAAATTAAATGGTTTATTTCACTCCAGGTGGGCTTTCTAAGGAGGGTCACATAAAACATTGTATGTATATTAATGAAGAGTGGTTCAAACATGTTGATGTTGACTCAAAAAAAAAGGTTGGTGCTCTATTAATAGAGATCGAGGTCACAACAGGTTTCACTATGAATGAAATGTGAAATTTCCACAAATATATAGTCAAATTTAATATGGACAGAAATTATAGGTGTCAGACAAAGGATAAAAGGCAAAGATAATTGTGCTAGACTTTGGTCAGATAAGTTAATGAATTGGTCACTATAGACCCATTTATATTGTGTTTACTCGGTACAAACAAATCACAGATCAATATAAAATAATTGCTTGCTAATTAAAATTTTATTGTAATAGAACAATTCACATTTTAACACAGACACAACTATATAATGATTAACAAGTGCCTATTTTTGGATTAGGTTTTTGTTTGCATATCAACAAGAACAATGTTTAGGTATACAATATAAACTATTCAATAGCATTCCTTTTGACGAATAGGGAAGAGGGACATTGTGTAAGCTATCTCAAATGGAAGAAATGTGTGTGACTCTACCCTAACAATATGCCAATATGCATATATGCAACTGCCTCAAGTAGACAAGTTGCTTGAAGACAAAATACAATTCTAAAATAAAATTGTGTGGGGTGTCTGTTTTTAGACTTAGTCTGCACAAGTTCAGTAAGCATTTTCACAGTTAGCCTATTTAGTAGGGTAGCAGGGTATCGATTTTTGCTGATTTGCCTTAATAGTTGACACACGGCTAAATTATATCTTTTTGGAAAGAGCAGAATGTGATTCATCGAAATTTTGATGTCGTCGTTATCTAGTGTGGTCACGTTATGAGATAATTTGGGTCAAAGGTCAAACCCGTATTTTTCAAAAAAAAAAATTATCAGACTTTAGCAATATCTTTTTTGCGCACATTTTTCGTTATTTTTATACAAAAAACAGCAGAAGTGGTTGAGAAATGATCAAGGTCTATAACCCCATATAATTTTACGCTTTAATTTATATTTTACGGGTGTCAAGGTACCGTAACCGCAGAAAGGTAAACAAATCATTATTTTTCACTACTAAAAGTTAGGAGTGACCTTGACCTTATTCTTTATCGGTTTTTTATTATTTTATGTTTGAATCGTATACAATATATGCTGAAATTATTTTTCAAAGCATAGCATTCCCCTTTCCTGAACTCATTTGTATCGCAAGCTGCAAGTTTTTGCCTTATAAAAACAGTTTAAAAAAAGAAGACTACATCAAGTACTGAACAAGCAGTGAACGAAAAATTCAGTCTCTAGTGGGAAACTTAGTTGATAAACATTGGATGAAAATAATTCCATGGAACCGGAATGTGTGATATTTAAGTATTAAACAATAAATGTAAAATGGGAGGGGGGAGGTGACGTTGGTCCACAATGTTTTGTAAAAGATTTGTTATGAGTGGTAAATCTGGTTTGTAAGAAGGAGGACTCTGTCTCTTGTTGGTTTAAAACCCACCAACCACGTCAAGGTCAGAGACCAATTGGCAGGTTTTTTGTTTTGTTTTATTAGGTTGGGTTTTTTTGGGGTGGTTTTTTTTTAGATTTAAAGACTTCACTTAACAATTTCATTCCTGTACATCTAACTTTAATAAGTCCACATCATCGTCGTCTATGCTTTTATTTCTGGACATTTGTGTGTTCGAATTACGACATATTTCACCTGCTTGGCACGGACAAAGGTCGGTGCAAGACAACCCTTGCTCAAAACACACACAACCACTTGAACAGACTGCTTTACCTTTACAAGTGCAAATAAGATCTTGTAAAAAGTCAGATGACATTTGTCCTTGAAAGTAGACAGGAAGGAGTGATCCGTCTTTTTTCCCAACCAAACTGCAAAGGACTCTTAGGAGATACCAGGGGTACGAGTGAGCAAATACTTAAATATGCACCCAGAGTGATACACCGCCTTGTCTATAAAAGTTGCATTACTCAATAACCTAGACATTTTGTAGTCATTCTGTCCTTTTGCTGCGTCTTTCACATTTTGAATGCGTTTGGCAGCTTTGATTTTGGAGTTTTTTGTCTTTTTTAAAAGTCTGTTTTCCTCAGAATATGCACAGTGCAATGTCTGTAGACGTGTCATCGGTTTGTTCATTCAACAAAGGAACCTGTGATGTGTCTGGTTTATGATCAGAGCCCGCCGACTCAACCTTGAAGAAACCGCAATTTCGTCGACTTGTGTACGTCTCATAGCAAGACCTGTGGTACAGCATACTTGTATCATCACTCCTAAGATTATCAATATCAGAAACAGAATGTACTACTATAAAAAAACACACTTCAATGAGGCTATTTTTACTAACATTTCTCATTTTAATAAGTAACTCAGGGGTAGAGACCTGGCATATAATACATTTGTCCCATTCAACTTCATTCCTACTTTTTTTAGGACTAGAAGGGCAAAGCTTAAGCGGGCTGCCAAATTGTGACATTTCCCGGATCAAAAACGTGTCCTACGAACTTGTTCTGTAAACTACAAATTAGTGTTCACGAAAATACAAAAATATCAAAAATAGCGTAATTTAACTACATAGTTGTTCGCTTATTGTATTGAGATAAGTTTATTCTACTAAAAGACACAATCACACACCAAACAGAAGACACAATGTTAAATATACTGTTTCAGCACATATCGAATACCGACATGTGGTAATCCATGTTTGCCACAGGCTAAATTTGATCAGATTTCACATCTCTTTAATCATTAATTTCTATTGAATGATAACTTTTAAAACATAGATTTTTGGTACACATGTGTACTAAGTAATGATGTATTTACTTCTATTTAAAATATTCTAGAATTCCTTCGGAACATTATTCTATACTTGAAAATAGGGTAACATTTTGGTAATATGTAGATATGGGAAAACTTAAAAAAAACAACAAATAAAAAGGTGTTAAGTTTCCCGTTTTTAGTTTTGATGATATAATTAGCATATTGTCTTTGTGTCAAGCACTTTGATTTGATAACTTACAGGTCTTGATGTTCATTTTATTCATGTTGAAATTTTGTTGTAAAATGTACAGTTAGAGGGTGCCTTCAGAAAACGTAAAAAATAAGAAAATGTGACCACGGTAGGTTACGACGACATAAATAAATAAAAACTACAATAATTTTTACGTCAAAATATGAAAAAATTAGCCGTGTGTCATACTATTAACCCAAACTTGAAAACTAGCAGCCTTTTTAAGCACCCACTACCCTACTAATTGTCTACTTTTATAAATCTAAAAAGTCAATTTAAAAACCAAACATTGAAGAGCAGAAATGTCCAAACCAACCTACAGCCAAAACTTACAAAGGCTAAACCTACAGCCACAACAAGTTATGGTAGAACCTACAAAATGTCTGAGGGAACAAACCTACAGCCTAACCCTGTCAAGACTATCCATGTCTGAGGAAGACAAACCTACAGCCAAACCCTGCTAAAGACTATCTATGTTTGAGGGAGACAAACTTACAGCAAAACCCTGCTAAGATTATCTATGTCTGAGGGAGACAAACCTACAGCCAAACCTTGCTATGGCTG